>JAOXYL010000059.1:16698645-16727200 GCA_028564955.1 Terapon puta
CAAAAATCTAACTCCAGGTTAGATTTTTTTAGTTGTGTCTACTGGTTTTTGAATGTCACAAATCCTGTGCTGGCTCTGTAACCACAGGCTCTTTAGGCTGAAGTTTTATCATGAACTGTCACTTGGAATTTAAAATTTAAAGTTTCTAATCCAACAGTGAATAATGCAAACACACAATGTAAAGTTATTTCTTTCTTTCTTTCTTTCTTTCTCAGAGGATCATTAGCAATGCAAGATTTTCAGCTGACAGCAGTTTAAATGATGGGTCTCCTCCTCGCCAGGCATCTGCCTTGCCTCCTTCCATCCTCCCATCCTCTCATGACAAGGAGGGTGAGGAGACAGGCAGAGCCAGGAAAGGCCCTGCCCAGCCACCTAATCCTCTACTCCCATTCACCATCACTGCTAATCTCCCTTCACCACCCCTCCACCACCACCACCAATACTATCGCCTCCACCTCCGCCTCTCACTCGAGAGGTGCACAAAGGCCCTAAGCGCCCCTGTCCCGCCCCACTCACCATCCCAACCCTTCTCGCACCCCTAACCTGCTCCGCCCACTGCTCCTACAGCAGGAGGCACCCAGCTTTCTAAGCCCAGGACCCATAATCCCGTGGGGCTGCGAGTTTGGGTGAGCCCAAAGGCTCATTGAGTACTGGATAACTCTCTCCCGGACTCTAACTCTCTGTCTTATTGTTGCCGCTGCTGAGAAGAGGACAGACACAAATGGAGTTTGAATTTCAATGTGCCTAACGACTCAGAGAGAGAGACAGCAGAATATGGACTGGTGGGCATCCAGGCGTTAAGAGTGTTTTCAAGGAAGCCATGGAGAAATACATGCAAATACTGTGACCACCTCATCCTTCTTCTGGAACATGAAAGATGGAAGGCAATATTTTGCAGTTCAAACTTTTCCCTTTTTATTTTCAATATTCTAGTTAAATTAATAAATAAATTGTAGGAAAACAGATTGACCTGATAAATAAGTTGATCAATTTAAGCACAGACTACCTGATAAACTTAGGTTATAAAACAGGTCACCGGCTTTGTTCTGGTCAGTCTTCATCAGGGTCGAAAGGGTCACTTCACTTTCCATTTAAATATTCAAAGCCATTTGGATTCATTTCAATTTCAATTCTATTTCTTTCAGTTCAGTTCAGTGTTTATTGTTCTTCTATTCTTAACATGAATCAAATTAATTGTTATTTTTCTTTCTTCTCAGTATTGTTATTATTATTATTAATAAAGCCAGCCAAATTTCAGTTCACATTTGAATTTGCTGAACTGAGTGTAAATCTTCAGAAAACAAGGTGGTTGATGAAACAATGTTCAGGATTATGTTTTGTGGTGAAAATATTGTGCAACACAAATTTAAAACATTTTAAGATACTGTCCCTTTATCAAATATTCTTTGCTCATTTTCATTCTTTTAACTGATATCTGTCATTTATGTGTTGGCAAAAATGATTCAGATTATTGTTCAACAAATCCTTAACACACAATACAATGTTCAAATTCAAATTCATAAACTCACTCACTAATAGATTTGTTTCAGTTCAAACACACACACACACACACACACACACACACAGAGACTCCAGTGACTATATGCCTTGTGGCACAGTCAGCACTCTGCATACGACGGTGTAGGTGAGCGTCTCAGCCTGACAGACCCTTCGCTGCTGCCTCTCTACCTCTTATTTACCGAAGCTATCTTTCCCATAAGTCACCATTCCTGTATTCATAAAGCATCATGGGTGCCATAACTCACTCTTCCCCTTTATGAATAAAGCCCCCAAATTTATGGTGATGGCGCTGAGGAGCGGTGGCCTCCCTGGTGACAAACTTCCCCCAGTCTGTCACCACTGGCCTGGGCCGCTCAGGGCCCTCCATCAAATGCTCCAGATGGGAGCGCCACTTTAGCGTTCCCCGGTCGGTGACATCACCTCACTGCGCCGCACGGAATTGATGATGAAAGCAAACATATCTATCTTAACTCACATTTACCAAATCAATTTTATTTTTACAGACCCTCCGCAGGCTTATTGGCATATTGACGATTTGCAGGCTGGAAGGGGGGGGGCAGGTAAGCAATGGGTGAGGGATGGAAACGGGTGGGCATGGGAGAAGGAAGGGGGGGGGTCAGGAGGGCTTAATGGCGTTTACCATATTTAATGCAGAGGGATGTCATCACTGAATATCCATTCTGAATAATGTGGCATTTCATCATAAATTCTTTACAACTTATTTACTTAATGGAAAGAGTTATGGCCCGCTGTCAGGATGGTAATTAAACATTGTGATACAGTGCTGCCTCGCCAGGATCCCATCTTTCCGCTCAACTCCCCCCACCAACCGCCTGCCCCCAGACACACACACACTCACATCCCAGCTCCTCCGCTTTTTAAATACATATTATTATTCAAGCTCCCCATAAATTACTGCTGGATTAAAATTCATGAAACCTCTTTTTCCTTTATTTCCTTCCCTGGGAAAAAGAATAACCCAGAGAGCTTGTTCAAGCGGCTGTAAATCTCCTCGAGAGGGACAGAGACTTTTTATTAAGATTCTGTGTTATGAAAAGGGGCAAAAATGAAGAGTTTTTCCTCACTTCAATTAAGGAGACGTTTATATATTGCATCTCACCCGGCAGTTGATAATGAGGGAGAAGTTGTTTCCCGGAGAAATGCAGTCCAAAGGGAAAAAAAAAAAAAAGAAAAAGAAATTTATTTTGGTTTGGTCTGAGCCAAAACCACTGAGTCAGAGCTGATGGGCCAGAGTAATGCTCTATGATGCAAACCCAACGAGCATCAGTCCAAATCCAAAACTATTTATATGAGCTGACTGTTGATACTTTACCAACACGTTCTCAGTCAGCTTTAAAGTGCAGGCTTAAAATGGACTCAGGGGTCGGGGAGACTCTACTGAGAGAAGGGATGTTGTATTGAATCATCTTTTTCGTTTAAACCTGTGACTTCTCACTTTATGAACTGCACGGTCAGCGATTCTTAATGAGCGTGGTTCTGTCCAACAAAGGGACAAAGCCCTGAATATGAATGACTCGATCCTCACGCCCAAATTACAGAGGATCTATTTTGGGAGACTAAGTGAGGCTGATACTCTGCCAGCCTCTTATTCCTGCTCCATAAAACCAAACTGGCCTGACACTGACAGAGACCACATCTAACCTTTGACCTTGTCCTGTGACCCAGCCTTCGATCTTTTGTGCCGGCTGACCAATATGTGATTTGCCAATGGCCGCGCTGGGTCCCTAACTGGGATGAAAAAGGGATTTATGGCTTTTCATTTTAATTGAGTTAAGAACACAACCCTCGACTCCTTTTCTTTCAGTGGCACTGAGCTAACATTACATCACTGGGCAACAAACGGCAACAACAGCCTTGTGGTCACTGGGCTAAATGTGAACATGACGACATGAGCGGAAATAAAGAGCAGGGCTGATGTGAATGCTACAGTGTATATTGGCCAAGGAAACCCCTCCGCCTGCCCCACTTTTCAGAAAGTACGCTACTACTGTTGCAGAAAAACCTCACAACAGCAGTTTTCATGTGTATACTTGGACTAAAGCTTAAGCTGCTCTGTTACAGGTAGGGCAAATTTCTTTACACAAGCTGCCATGTAATCTATCCCAAACCCACTTAAACTATAATGTGCGCAGAAGAAAATGCCTGTTTTTTTGAATTCCTGATATTCTACAGTGGCAGTGAAACCTTATGAAACATAAAAAAAATTTGTCTTATGTATATGAAGGCACAGAAAACTCTACTTTTGAAACTGGCTCTGAACATGCATATGAACTCTTCTAAATGTATTGTTCTTACCTCCCAGCCTTGAGTGGGGTCTCGAAGACAAGGCCTGTGCTCTCCTTCATACGGTCCAAAGCGCTCCCCGATGCTTACCCTCCTGTGGCTCCAGATGCCCAGGCCTCCGCTTGAAACTGCTGACTCGCGCAGCTCAAAGTCCAGAGGGATGGTCAAATCTTCTTGGGGTAAAAAGATGCTCGGGTGTTGGAACGACAAGGAGTCCCGGGGAGACGCCTCATCGTCGGAGAGCGGGGGGGACGTCGGGTCCTCTGCCAGCGCCGAAGAGGGTGCGGGGTCGCCGTCGGAGCCGCACACGTCATCTAAGATGTTGGATGGGTAAAGGGCGAACTCATCATCTCCGTCGCCTGGGTGAAAAACAGAGAAGTCTCTATGTGAGGGCGACGTTAAGTGACGTCTTTGTGAACACTGGATTATCGCAATTCAACGTTCTCAACAGGTTGAACAAATTATTGAGACTATCAAGGGCAAATGAGTAAAACATACAAAGTTTACATGGCTTAACTCGATCAGGTCAAATAAACGGTAGAAAAAAAGGTCCGACAGGTTTGAAACAACATGGTGTCAAGTGACCAAGCCTTCATTGTGTTTTCATTGAGCTCGGCAATAAAGAGCAGGAGAGCATGAAGGGAGCTCACTTGTTTCTAATGTCAGTGTTTTTCCTTTCCTCTCTAATTTCTAATTATTGGCTATGATTCCGCTGGAACACTGCACTCACATTTTAATTCCTATCGACATTTAACAACGATAACTCAATGTGTCCAAAAAAAAAAAAAACTTACGACAGAAACACGGTATGTTTGCCATTTTGTTTGAGCTGATGCCAAAGTGGGTAAGCAGGGTTCTGCTCAGCATTGTACTGCTGTGACTGTTTTATATTTCCTTTTCCTGAACTCTTTCTCCACCGTACAGTGAAAACAGAGGGAAGCTGACTGGGGTTAATTGTGAATAGAGTGAAACAGGACATAGAAGTACGACCCTTGAACCCACACTGGGCTTCTTCAGAATGGTACACGTGGCTGCTGGAGGTTAATGGTGGAAGGGGGATTGAATCATTCGCTGCGTTGACATAGCACGCAGGTGGAGCAAAGCAAAAGGTGCTGAATAGAATAGAAAAGAATATAGAGCTACGAATGTTTGGAAAGAAGGACAGAAGTTAGATAAAGAGAAGCAGGCAAGCGGATAACTTCACACAATCGAGAACGAGGAAGATATCTAAGACAACACGCTGCCACCAAGATGTCACATGAAGGGATGATACTCAAAGCCGGAAATGGTTCACAGGAAGCTGCCGCTCCCCCAGCGTGCATCTGAGACGGCCTGTGCCTAACGTAGGCTGACAGGGCACGGGGAGAGGGGGCTCCGCTAATGAGGCACCACAACCCATCCCTGGGCTGAGGAACATTCCTGAAGGGCTGCCTCTGTGACACTGTACCGCTGCGCTGTCAGCCGTGGAACCTTTGATCCACGCAGATACACACACACACTCCTTGCTCACTGGCCATGAAGTAACCGCGCTTCTGATTGACTGAGCGGGTCACCGTGATTGGCCACAGGTGGTCATAAACTAACCCGAGAGATTAACTCAAGACCTGGGCGAAATCGTTGAACTTTTTCACGTGCCCTCACCTTCAGGCTGCTGCAGACTTTCGACACATTAGTCAGGGCACAAGCGAAGCCAAGTGCATTGCATATGAATGTCCTTAAATTGTGTGCACCTTCCACTTTGGCAAGGTCAAAGCAATGTTTGGTGAAAAGGAATTCAAAACTGTCAACTGCATAAGTAGTACGCGAGCGGTTCTGCTCTCTCAGATTAGAATCATAATTCCAGTCAAAATGTGTGTTTTCTGTGTGGGGCGGGTCAGTGTTCATTGTGCTGAATCAGCTGTCTATTACTGATACCTGGCTGTGTTTTCTGTGTTTTGCAGAACAAATGTGTACTTTGTTGCAGTAGATCCTCAACTTAAGTATTTCTCATTGTGACGCCCTGCAGCAATACCTGATCATGGTGTCTGTGCACCTATTGTGTTTGACACACACACTGTGTGGGCCCGGCGTGTTTGAAGGGAAACTCTTTTAAAGACTCTGCTGAGCCGGGCCGGGCATGAAACCCAATGTGGCTCCGGGAGTCAACGTAATGATTTTCAGCATGGAGACAGCATGTGTAACGCAGTTATAGACCTGGATGTGAGGCTTGCCATATGGTGGAGGGACAAGAGCTTTTAAAGGTAACTGTATCCCTCCATTGCTGTTTCTCCTCTGACATTTCCCCCCTCACACTGGTCTCCAAGTTTATATTTGATTTAGACCAGAAATTCTCCCCGTCCTGTGGACTCAACGAGAGCATTTCAGCTCATAAACATATATGTTTCTATAAGGTAAACGTTAGCCGAAAGCAAATATGCGACGTTCAGACCTCTGAAAATTGTGGTTTCATGTGCAGATGATTGATAAGTCAGAGACCATAGCTCTGCTTAGACGTGTGGGGCGGTAGGAACGCTAAACACAGATGATCCAATTGGTGCGTGTGTGTATGTGTGTGTGTGCATATCTGTGTGTCCCTGCTTACTTAAAGCAAATAGTCCTGTTTGTTTGTTCAGTAATGGACATTACTTCATCATTGCAAGCTGACGCCCTTCATCAAAGAGGGAGCGCTAAAAGAACTCTGGGTAAAGAAGGGGAACTCCAGCTGGGAGCAGCGTCGTGACTTCAACTGCATTATTAACAGAGATGGAACATCATGATAGCACAAGAAAGCAAGTGTAAAGAAAAAAAAAAGAAAAAAACACAAGCCAGTCTTTGATGTTGATGTATCTGAAAGACAACACAAAAGATTTAGTGGAAAATAACGAGGAAAACAATATTATCTCCCCATCAAAATCACTCAGGAACAGAAGAAAATACATCACGGCACTTTGCATAAACACAGATATGCATACACACGCGCATATCCCATGTATTTAAATGTTCGCACTTGACGGAGAACTCATTAATTTTTATTAAGAGGGAAAACATTTGTTCCCGGGCCTGCTATCTGCATGGGTGGAATGATTTTCACCTCTGCCACGAGGTGTTGGGCGGACTCATACATCACACGATTACCCCGAGCAGCGAGCAGGGCCGCCATCATCAGGGAGTGAATTAAAGATGATAGAAAGAGCTATTAATCACTGTGACAAAGCCCCTAATGGAGGTGTGACCCAGCCACTGCCGACGGGACGGCAAGGGGACGCACCCACGGGACAAATGGATACATATGTTTACAGAGAGAAATAACCTACCTGTGGACAGTTAGCCCCCCCTCCCCTCATGTTTTTTCTGCACTGCTGTCTTTCTTGTTCTCACTTCATAGCTGTCTTTCACTATATTTTCCCATTTTATTTTCTGTTGTCCCTCCTAGAATGTAAATTTCTACATCATTTAATCAGGTAAACTCTACTATGCTACCCTGCTTGTTTTAAGAAATGTTAATATCTGGGTGTGATAAAATTAAATATCCTTTGCGTCATATAATCTAGACAGATAAGTAAAAAAAAAAAAAAAAGAAAAAAAAGCTATATTTTAAATAATGTATGTATGTATACTACATTTGTTTAAATCCTATAACTAATCTAGCTGACAACAGCTGATTGTTTTATGTCTCACCTCCTCCACTGTATTTTTGTTCATAGTATGCAACACTAGACAGACTGTAACAATGTAAGGTGTAAGGTGAGAACATTATTCACGCATTTAGCTTGCACCCAATTCACAGACCACTTCATCTAGCCAGATAGAGAGGTCCAACGGTTGACTGATGGGGTCTTAGATCGTGAAATATGGAAATGAACTCCTCACCTCACGGGGACCGGCCCTCGTGCTTATCTACAGGCATCATTTGTTGCCTGCGATAACAGACAAATAGGACAGGGGTCTTACCCTTGTACTACAGGTCAAAAATAATCACACATGATCCCCTCCATTAGTCATCACATCCAAATTCTGAAAGGGCACTCTTAATCATTTTTTTTTCTGCCTCCTGTTTACACCTCGACACCTGCAAGGCCATAGATGTGTTTGTTCCAGCAGTAAAACACAAGAACCAGAAACACAGTCGAAGAAGTTTACTGTGTTTACCGCACTGCTGCTAAACCAACATAAGAATTGTTGGAAAATGGGAGGGGTGGAGGCTGCTGTGGCGTGATTGCGGTTGTTGTATACTGACTCATTTACCTGAAAAATGAGGATACCCTGAGGGACATGCAGGCGTAGACATCTGGGAGAGACAACTCACTGTGACTGAATTCAAAAGAAAATAAAAATAATGATTATCTTTCACTTGGTTAATTTTAACGCTGTCACAGCTACTGCCAAACAGAAAAATGGCTGCTGTTGATTTGCTAAGCACTGTTAATTACAGTGCATCAGTTTGTGCCTAGGTTCCCTCAGCAGGGTGTATAGGAGAGTGTTTGGAGCCTCATGCCCTCGGGAGAGGCAATAAGCTTCCTAATTAACTCCGTCTTTGTGCTTAATGGAGGCCTTAGCGCCGCTTTTGGGGAGTCTTTTGGTCCGCGGGTCCATTGGGGTGACTGTGGTACTGAGTGATACAAACCACAAACAATCATCGCCTGAGGTATGTGTACATTTTTTCCCCCCATTGTCCATAGTTTATCTCTCAATGTTTGTTTCTTCAAATGAGAGCAATTTAATTGTCAAGAGTGAAATTTACAAATAAAATGTTTATTTGTCAATGTTTTAGCCTTTACCATTTTGTCTTTCTCAAACTGTAAAATGTCCATTAAAGTGGACATTGTAAAAAAAAATATATATATATTTTTAATTAATTAGTTGAAGAAAGTAATATGCAGTCTTAATCTACTTTCATGTCAATGTTTGCATGCAATGTTTGGAACCTGGAAAATGTAACACGTTCTGCCTTGACACAATTGTGGAGCACTGAGAGAAGTACATCACATACAAAAACAGAAAATGCTGCAGGTCCTGTACGTCTGAATGAAATGCCACACATGCTGAATTCAAAAATCTCCACATTCATATGCTAACGGGCACTCATATTATACAAACTGTTTAAGCACACACACAGGCACACACACACAAAAGAGTAACAAGAGCAGAGCTCTTTACACAGTCTTAATTAATGAGAGCATTGTCTATGTTTTTTCACCCCTGTGTTAGTCAACTGCTCCCCGGTCCAAATGGAAAACACTCCATTAAGGGCCCTGGGCCGAGTTACCAATTAACACCGCACAACAAACTGAAACTTAGAGCCAGTCCCTCTGTGCACACACACAGACACCTAATTAATTAGCATTAGTTGTGATTAATAATGAGGGTCCTTTAATGGTAAATCTGCAGCTCCGATGGCAGGCTGACACAACAAAGGCGCCTGTGCGCGCGGCAGGATTTATCTGGGGAGCTGCTCGGGGATTTTAACATGTTTCTCACAGGCCTGACAAATGGCCTATTAATTATCTAATGTTGTCTGACAACAGCCGCTTGATAAAGATGTATGTTTGGACAGGGTGAGGAGGGGAAGATACAGTGGAGGAGAAGGGAGATGTGTGTGCGTGAGCGAGAAGGGCGGTGGTGAAGGGGTGTGTTTGCGTAAAGGAAGGAAAAATAAAGTATGCGAGCATGAGGGGAGACTCAAAAATTCATACGACTGTAGGCTTGAGTGACACGCACATGAGGATGAACGCAGGAGCACAAAATTTAGCATGTTCCTAAAAAAGAAAAAGTCATTTCTTGATACGTGTACGTCAAAAGACAAATCGCTTTGTTTCTACTTAACTGTGGTTGTTTTGGATAATCAATATGAAGGATTAACAAACTACATTTATTTTTAATGAAATGCAAATGAATGAAGTCTTGATGAACACAGAGATGGATGTGCAACACACACACACACACACACACACAGAGGTCGTTTACATCCCAAAACCACAATCAATATCATCAACGAGGAAGCCTCCACATCAGCGCAACCACTTCATACCATTAACTCTCTAACAACATGAAGCATATGGGCATATCACTCCCTTTCTCCTCCCTCCGTCTTCACCCCTCTCCCTGATTCAATCTCAGCCCTGACTCTAATTTGCGGAGTTTATCTTCTGCCTGCATGTTGACAGGTGTTCCTAAGTGGGATGCCAGTTGCCAAACGATTTTTATGATTGTTTTAGCGCCGCATTTGGCCTAATGAGATAGGATCCCAGTCGGACGCTAACTCAGGCCTGTCAAATGTAAAGCAAACAGAATAACAACCCCGCGCTCACATTGTTTCCACAAGCCATACATCAGCCGGGCCGTGGAGGGAGGGCCTTCCGAATCGCATGCTGACCCCGGGATAGAGAAGATGAGAGGAAAGAGTGGGGAAAAACGGAAAGGCGGGGGGGGGATAAAAATAGGAGAGGTGAGCTGGGGAGAATGGAAAGATGATGAGACAGGATAATACTGTAATTCCTTAAGAAACAATCTTGTGACTTTATTCACTTTGACTAATGTTTCTTAAAATTAAGGGGAAAAAAGTAATCCTGAAGCATGTTTGTATCCTGTGAGCAGGTTTGTGATTGAAGGGAAAGATTTACTTAAAAATCGTGTTTTCTGCATGAGAGCGTTTGCTTATCGTTTCCGTCGGTGATGTATTAGTGTGTATCATCTGCAAAATACACACGCTTTTGAAAATACCGATTTGGCTGTTTTCCTCCTCTGAAGTACCTGAGAGAATGTGTTGACAAAGGTCATTAATCTCATCATCTTTTCTGTCTTCGCCTCCGATTCAATCCCAACTCAGCACTCCCCCCACCCCCAAAACATGTCACACATCCTAAGCTCTTGATTTGTTTGTTGTGGTCACCTGTGCCATTCCTTTCATATATCTTCCTTTTCTTCCACGTTAATCCCCCTATCTTTTTAGACAGCGACAACAGCGATACCCACCCGCTCCCCCTCCAAAAGAAAAAGGGAACACTCCACCAAGCACCACTGAAAGGTGACATAAATATGACAGTTTGCTGGAAATCCACATTTATTACTCACTTATCTTATAAGTAAAACCAAATGTTTGTCTCAAAGTTAGATTATAGTAACATGCAATACATGTCAACACAAACATGCATAGATGCACAATCTCTCTCCCCCTCTCTTCTCCCTCCCTCTTCTGCTTTCATGTCATGGCTAACTGCCATTGGGCCCTAATATAATTATGGCTCACAGTTGTGCACATTTGAGAAATTGATTCCTTTGATGAAATGTGAGCGAGGCAGGTCTGGGCAGAGCAGAGAGAGACGTATATCCAGAGTGGTTGCTGCCAGCCCCCCATCCCCCCACCTGGCCCTGTGGAAGGCCCCCTGGGTACCAAACCGCCAGCTCAACCCGGCCCAGCCTGTCCCAGTCGTTAAAAGAAATGATAGCATATGTGCTTTGTTTAAGTTTGATGTCTTCATAATGCATTACACAATTAGATGGATTTGACAATTTCCATTATACTTGATAAAATATTTATGTAGGCCTGAGGATGGTAGTTCTTATCAAAGGGGGGCGGATCTGCAGTGCAGATGGGAGCTCTGCTCTGCAGCGAGAAGTCCATCAGTCAGTTCAAGCTGGGCAAAATTGTGGGCAAATACAACCTGACGACTTGAAATTTGCAGTTGTGCCATAAAAAATGTTATTTTCCAAGTCGTGCAACTGAGCACATTCAAGCGTTTGACATGAATAATCACGGACACCTGATTGGGATCAGACGCATGGAGCCGTACTGTATATGAGCGAATCAATAACCTTGTCCCCACGTGTTTGCATTGCGCTCTATACAAACACTGCACACTACAGAAAAAAGAAGGCCTGGTAGGCATTGAGTACATTACGCTGTTGGCCGCCCTCCCAACAGAAAATCTTTCCATCGAAGACAATTTTAGGCTACACAAATTTCCGGCTATGGTGCATTAGCTTTAGATTTGCCTCAGCTGAAACCTGGAACGCCAATGTCAACACCTTGTGCATATTGGCATCGCACAAAAATACAAACTGCTGTTTGTTGTTAGACCTGTACCTCAATTTGCTGGATCACAGGGCTGGATAACAATATATAGGATAAAATATCTAACTCATATATCGCCCTACATAACTCAACATATCATAGTGTACTACAACACAGCTCTAAACTTATCTACCGTTTGACTGTCTTTCTTTCCCAACTTTCTGTAACTGCTTTGTACATTAAAATGTAAGGCAGAAACACCAATACTGTAAATAAATGAATTTAGGCAATAAATTGCTCATGCTCAGAGGTGAGTGTCCTTCACCCTTCATCCGCCCCTTCATTTTCTCTTTCTTTCTAACACTGGATGGCTCTCTCTCTTCTTTCTCTCCTTCCTCACCTGTCTTGCCTTCTCTCCCCCTTTTCCCTTCACACCCTTCTACGAACCTCTCACTGTGCACAACCACCCCACATCCATCACAGCCCAGAAATTTAAGGAGCCAAATTGGCCTCATCTGTCTCAATGTTGGATGCAGATGGAGTTTCTTCTGCTGAGGGAGGTGCAGTTAGTCACCCCTGCTGCCCCCACCCCTTCAATCTACTGCCTTAAAGCCAAGCCGGCCTGCACCAGTCTCGACACTATAGAGCCACCTTATGAGGCCAGCTGCTGGGATAAAGAGGGCACAGTGGTGAAGTGACCAGTACACTGACCACACACACTCTCACTGCTTCGTTCAATCACATTTTTCTTTGTTTCTTTTTTTTTTTATTTTCCATCTGGCCTCACTCTATTTCTTTTACTCACTCCCTCACTCTTGCTTACTCATATTGCCAGCACATACACACCTTCGCAAACACAGGCCGCAGTGGCCACAGCGCAGCCTGCAGTGTAGTCTCAAGCAGCCTGGTCAGACCTGGCTCGTTAATAAAGGCCCTAAATGAGGCAGCATGCATAAAACATGAAGCGCCGCGTGCTGCCGTAATGAACTGCTGCTCCATAATTGCATCTCAGAGCCGTAAAATGAAGACAAAATATTTGAAGAGGGATTCTGTCACCTCTCTGCAGACGCAACACTAATCACAGGCGTTCTGCGGGGCCCTCTGGGTCTCCCCTTGACAGAGAGCAGGGGCTAAACGCCCAGGGCGGCGACATTGGCAACACCCTCCAACTAATGGGACATAATTGAATAATTGCTGATTAGAAAATAGGGGGAAAGGCAATAATATAACAGTGTCCAGTGTGTTATCTGAAATGATCCCATTGGGAAGGAGACTATGATAATATGGCACAGGAATGGATAACAAAAAATATATATAGCTTGCACCGAACACCTTCAGGGAAATTATTTCATTAATTTTGTCGGTCGGTTTAGGTGCCTGGAATTATTGTTAAGGGATAATAGATGAGAAGGTGCAAAAGCTGGAGTAGAAAAGTGTTGTTTGTACCTGTTTGGGGAAACAGACGGGTGAATATATTAGAATAACTCAGCCAGGCAATCTGTTAGTCACAGGAAACTAACCTGAACTGACCAACAAAGCCATTAAAGTGTTCAAGATTACATATTGATTTATTGAGAAATGATAACATAAAAAAACACATGCACAAACCAAAGAGCAATGTCTAAAGACACACAAACAACAGACATGTGCACACACACACACACACGCTCAGTGACAAGCCCAGAGACAGGCAGGCCTCCAGATGAGAGATTGGAGTCTCACCCAGGGGTGTCACCCAGACAGTTAGAGAGTTGCTGTAGTGACAGGGTGGCCGCGGTGACATAATGAAGGTGCTGTGGTTGTCACAGGAGGTCAGTGGTGATCACACTGCCCAGCTGTGGGGGGGTTAGGGACACGAATAATGAATCCTACCAATGACAAATGGCCCTCAACTCCAGACTGAGGCATCTGACAAACTCAAACTCATCACCTGGACACCTTAACCACACACACGGGCGACAACGGACACTGTCGGGAACACACACACACACACACACACACACACACACACACACACACAGATACCATATGAAGAAACACAGAAACAAACACTTTCGGTCAACATATGGAATCTCTGTATGTGACAATTTAAATATCTAGAGTGTATAATCAGGATGCTACTAAACCATCAAAGCTCTACAATCTCCTTTAACAAGCATCTTTCTGTGGGGAAACCTTTTTTTTTCCTCTCACCTCTCGCTGCCACTTGAAAATGCTGAGCGAAAGAGCCCTTAGTTTTGCTGTTGTGGCACTGCAGTGGCAGGTCAGAGGTTATCAGCACTGACATTGTTTAACGGGCACAATGGGCTGCATGAATTCAGAAAAAAAAACCTCTTGTGTTATTCGGAAGCATGAGCATATACAGACTACAAAAAAAAAAGTCTTACAGATTAAACACAGCAGGCCCAATGCTCCTTTAAAAAGCTGAATTTAATCAGAAACAAGGTCTGTGTATAGTAAAGGAAGAAAAACTAAAGTATTGGAAGGCAGGAGTATTTCTAATGTGACAAGCTGACCACCTACTACCAAACTGACATCCTCCATTTAATATTTCTGGATATGAATAGACTTTGTCTGAGGGTTGCTTTTCCACTCTCCGGGTCTGCTTGCCTCGAGCTCTACCACAGCAGCAGGCCAATTCCACCTTAACTTTGTTACAGAACTTGTTACATACAATAACGTCCGTGGCTACGGAGACTTTCCAAACCACAGTGCGACATGTGGAATAGACCCGGGCATGGAAAGGTCCTGGAGAGGATGTTTGTTTAATGATTGTTGGAAAGCTCCACATTCAGCGCTGCGCCCCGAGCAACAAAATCCCCCTCAGAGCACTGAAGCTGTTTATGTTATTTGTTATGGATGTCAATTTCCCTCTGTTGATGATGAGGTGATTTATCCAGGCAATACAGTAGGACTGTGCTCTCGTGCAGGGATTGTTGTCTCCTTGTGCAATGTGCCATACAGCTCTGCATGGGGGTCTGGACATAAACAGTGTGGGTCATTGTCAAAACTGATTCTTCACAATATGTTAACATTTGAATGTTGTGAACTGGTGATTGAAGGCCATATTGGGATTGTTTTTATTCTTATTTTTATTATTGTTAATACATTTTCCTTAATTTCATTTCTTTGGTTACGTATTAAAATATGAAATCCATGTTCTGAATTACTGAGTAAAAGTATTCAATGTAGACTAGTTGATTAATATATTAACCTATATTTTCCTACTTTTTGCCAATTCATATTTACAATTGGACATACTTGAAAACCTACAAGCCATTTCCAACTGGATTTTATACCTGCAAGAGAAGAGGAGTGTGTGAGTGTGTGTCACTGTGTACATGTGCATGTCTGTGGGTTAGAGAGAGGACATAAATGGAGAGTGACAGCTGCCAAATGACAGCGAGATTGAGGTGGGAATGCAGAAGGACAATGAGGGAAGGAGAGGAACATGACAGTAACAGCAACTCAGATTAGACCGAGATGAAACACGCACGTGAAACGCACACATACGGGCGCAATCTGAAGCACATCACCGATCCTTTCTTTGCGCTCGGGGGATTTGATGGGAAACGCGTCCTGTAACGAGCGCTCAGTGTGTCACTCAGACAGATGAGAAGGATCAGAGAAATCCCCTGTTTCTTCTTCCTAATTCAAACAAACAGGGACTCTAAGCAGAGCCACATGGCCTCCCTTAATGACTGACATTTTGTTTAAGAACCATCCATAATGACCTGGTTTGAATTTAAATACTTGGTGTTTATTTCACAATGAACTGCCAATATTCACCAATGAAAAATTCCAAAGTGCTTGAGTGACTTGAGATTGTTGACTTCATGCTTTTTCTCTCTCTTTGGTTTTCCTGTTTTGTACATATTTGGAGTGGCATGACTGTGGAATTAATGACAGATTGCCTGAACATGAACATGTTAAGCATAAAGTAAAACAGATTATCAGGAGATCTCTTACACTAATGCATTTGATATGGCATTATTTCTGCAAGTGGGTTTTAATTCTTGGTATGCAGGACTTAGATTTCACAAAAATATGTTTTCCTATTTTCCAAACATTCATTTCTTCCCACATCTTCACGGAGTGAGCAAATTTAATTAATCAAAGCCTTTTTGCTATGGCTAATTAATTATGTGGAACATCTTATTACATCTGTGCAAAGAGATGCTTAATTACAAAAAAAATATAGTAAAAAAAAGTAATAGTCGTATGAAAATGCTGAAAGTTTCAACACAATGAATGCTTCTAAAACATTTTACATCAAATCTTGAAGAGGCAATAGTCAATGCAGGCACTTCTATAGCACCACTGTAAAAACATTTTTAAAAGAACTATATTGACTGGGGAAATGAAGCAATTACAAATCACAACAACACCAAGATTAAACTTCTTTTGAACCACTTGATACATTGACAATCTGGTAAAAAGGGCCAGGATGGAAAGCATCCCCCAAAGACATTAAAGTGTTGCAGCTAATTAATAATTGCCTCATTTTAACCTGCTGCATGCACTTGTGCAGCCAAGAATCAATCAAGGTCCACTTTTTTCATATTGATGGACTGCGTTGAGTGAAAGAATGCTAACTCTAAACTAACAATGCCACAGCCATGTACATAGATGGAAATCAATTGTAATTAAAACTGAACAAGTGTTCCGCTTTATACACTCAAAGAGTGCATTGGTCATTAAATAAATTTTCATCAGTTATCAGTTAAAGGCTTTAAATGAAGCCCATGGCTTCTGCCTCCTTTGGGATAGCAGTCTTGCTGCCACACTTGCGTTGCAATTTTACCCGTGCTTGCTTTGCAATCAAAAGGCAGCCGAATTAAGTATCAAACAATTTAATGTTACGTGTCACTCTCCAAAACGATCTGTATTAGAAGCACTTAATTAAACTTTCAAATTCAAATGTACTAATCAGTTTGCGGCAGAGTGGGTGCTTGTTTTTCCCCACATGAAACGCCACGGCTGGCCAGCCCGGCCCATTGCCTGCTCATTAACATGAAGGTGTGATTTGCATTTCCTGATGGACTGTTCCAGTTTTTAATATCCCTCTTTCTGCTCTTACATCAATCATGGAAGAGGGAGGCCACCATAGGCCACTATTAACCCTCCAAATCTGCCACAAAACAAATATTACAAGAGTTCACTAATTTGGAGATCAAAAAGCCACTTGTCCATTATATAATTGAAATGAAGGTGGAGTGTTGCACTTCTGAAGAGCTCTATAATTACCAGCTGTTAATTGCACACTTGTGGTGTCTCACTTTTAATTAAAAAGAACGGCTCGTTGCTGGACGATAAGCAACGGTGGAAAGGCAGCGGTTTAATCAACAAAGCCAGAGGAATTTGTTTCTGCTGTGGCCAGCAGCAGGCTGGAGAAATCTTCAAATAACCCAGGGAGATTAAAACGTGTCCATTAGGACCAGTCAGGTTTTATTTGGGGTGGCAGGAGCGAGGTGCATTTGAAGTCGTCCCGCCGCAGAGTCCTCGGCGAAGCGCGGCTGGGGGTGTGGGTCTAATCAGCCCGCTGCTGGCCCTGAGCGCTCAAGTGGAGGAATTGGACCCCGCTGGTGGTGAGAGGAGGAGAGGAGGAAGAGAAGGATGGAGGGACGGTGCAAAGGAGGGAGCAGGGAAGGAAAAGCACCTCCACTCTCCCTTTCCTTTTCTCCCACTTTCTCTTTTCCTGCCTCAGCCTGTTACTTGACTTTGTTTTGTGACTGGCGTGACAGCGAGCCAAAAAACTCTTTAAACTATACGCCTTGCTTTTCAAAGCGGCCGTTCGCTTCACACATTAGTCACTGAAAGACAGCCTGGCAATCTGTACAAGCGTGAGATATCTCGCAGGATGTGTCAGCGCCCTTAGACAATACACAAACAACCTCAGGTCCCTTTTGGACATACCGGCGAAAGCCCTTCCACCTATTTCATGACCTATTGAACCATGGCAGCGCAGTATAAACCAGGAAGAAAAAAAAAAAAAAACAACTACTGTACTTGATAGTCCCAACATGTAGCTATAACTCACACAGTGTTTATATGAAAGAGACAGTTACCTTGGTCAGCAACCCTGGGCCGTTGCCAGGCCTCCAAAGGCTTGCGGTGCACCAGTCGCATACAGTACTTGACTACCAGAGTGTGATAACCTCATCCACCCTTTCTCTGACCCCTCCGCTCCCTCGCTGATAAAACTGTCTGCCAGGAAGTGTCCTTCACTACGCTTCCTCCTTCTCATGCTCAATCAACACCTGTCACCACGGCAATCAGCGGTGCGATGTGAACACACAGCTTTGAGACACTCTCTGTACATCCAATGCACAGAATTCTCTAATAATCCTTATCGCTTCAAAGACTAAAATTTAAATAGTATACATAAAATTACGTTTGGATCTAGATTATATGTATAAAATGTACATCAAGAAGTAATAACAGAATCACTAGGGGCTTCCCAGACCCCCTGTGTGTCACAACTCTTTTAGATAAAGGGCTCTGGGTTTATCTAAGGAAACAGTCGCTGGGGCGAGGATGGTCTGGCCTCACTGACAGATTAGTCCAGCCCAGGCCCACTTCCTGCCTGCTGAGGACACTAATTAGAAGGAAGGACTGACACCACAATAAGAGCTGACAGTTGAGTGCACTTAGTACAGCTTCACACAATCCACCACTGTATTAGTACAGCAGCCACGCCAAGCCATAAATTTCATCACATTAGCTGCTGCTTATCTGATGTGACAAAGTTAACCTGGATGTTGTTTGGAAAGAAAAGTACAAGGGCAGTTCTCAGAAAACTGTGAGGGTGCTGATTTATCAGTGGAAGTATGCTAAGTGTTTTATTAGAAATTTTTATCAACCTCAACACCACCCACACCCTCTCTCCATCTCCCGCTCTCTCTCTCTTTCTTTCTGGCCTCCACCCCCTTCTCAAAACACAAACACACACACACATTGAAGGAGACAAAAGTCATTGTGCGCCCAGCCAGTTCCCAGTGTTAATGACATCCTGTTTACAAATATGTTGAACAGTGTTGCTGGGGTCACGGTCACTCACACCCTCACACGCTGTCCGTCTGAGTCTTATATCTTATCCCGCTATTCAAATGACCTTTGACCCAATGAAGCGTTCACCGCGACTGCCGCTGGGGGAGAAATTATGAACACAGAACAAGGATGTGGCTCATTCGGCAACACTGTGCTGCAACAGCTGGAACCAGAAGTGTATGTGCATAAAGCGCTGTAAGAAAAAACTTGACACACACACACACACCTGGACTAACCCTGACACATAAACACACACACAAACCTTGTTACTGTTATAATCCCAAAATCACCCAATGAAGGAAAAATGTGCTATTACCCAAAGGGCAAATTTACAGTATAGCAACACATACGTGCACGTAATAGGCTGAGCTGTTTTACAACACCAGCATGAGCTGAGCTATTGTTTTATTTTGAGAGGTGCTGGCTGTTATTGGATTGTTTTACACTAGCTGGGAGAATTTTATTCCAGAGGAGCTCTGTGTGGTGTGGAGTGTGTTTGACTGAGTCAGACGGAGAGAGGGCTGAAAGGGGAGGAGAGGCAGACAGAGAGAGGCGTGTGTGGGTATGTGTAGCACTCTTAAGCTTGTGTAACGGCATTGGGAGTGTGTGCGTTGTGGCTGCTGAGCTTCTGTTGGTGTTTATTCATCAGGAAGCTAACGTCTCCCCCGCTGAGGGCCAGCGGGAGGTCCTCAGGTACAGGTGGTCTGTCCGCACGCGACATCGCCGTTGTTTGCACATGAAATAGCAGATGTTACCCGTAAAAACGCACTAAGAATTATAGAGACTTTTTAAATCAGTTAATCACACATCCGAAACAAAGACAAAGACAAAGACATGACAAGATTTGCATTTGTGTGTCTTTTTACATACCTTCATTTGTTTGTATGACCACCCTATTGTACACACACTTTCATATGCTTCTGAATGCATTTTTCCTACTCTTCTGTATCCGCGCGAGGTGAAACATGCTGAAAGTAAAAGAGGAAAGGCGGGCATTTTCTGGGACTCTCTGTGGCTGTGCCAGCGGGCGGAGCAGTACGTCAGCGCGGGTCGAGCACCACAATGTGCCTGTCAGTCCACGGGACGTCCCATAGGAGAAGGGCAAGAGGCAGCCCCCACCAACCTTGCCCATCCATCATCGTGACACCGCAAGCTGCAGTCATGGGAAACCCACCACTGGCCAGTTGGTCTGGACCAGAGCTGGGAGGGTGAGGGGGAGACGGGACTCGCCATCCATTAAAAACACATTGTTTTGTTTATTATAACTAGTTAATGAGGTTGAAGTGAAGCCTCGCTTTGTTTTTCAAACACTTCCAGAGGGGATTTGGAGGCAGACGGCCCCGTTGCTGGGATCGGGCAAGGCAGCTCATAAGGGCCCGGGTGTTTTATAATGGATGTCTATAGATTTTATGGGAGTGGAGTTGGCCATGTTAGGAGTGAGATCCGTGGTTCTTGTAAAATGAATAGTTTTAAGGGCTTTTCTCCATATGCTTAGCTCAGCTTGCAATTCCTTCTTCCATTTCTACAAACTGCTCCACTCCATTTTCGGCCAGCGCTCCATGAATCCAACAGGAGTCATGTTTTTAACTCTACAACCCACATCAGCGACGGACCTAATTGTTTAACAATGGTGGCCAGTGATTATGTAGCCCTCTGTCAATCTTGTGAACCAGTCAGAGAGGAAGGATAAAACTAAATATGTTTAAAAAAAAAAAAAGCTTCTGTCGGTGGGAGCTTGCAACTTCTGAGCCACGGTGAACATTTTCGAAAAAGAAAAAAAACTCTGAAAGTTGGGAATGAAAAGTAGCGTGCGTTAGCAGCATCAGCGGTTTGTGGAGCCAGAGGCCCCCCTGTCTCCCTGTCTGGTGGAGATATGAGAGAGGGCCCACTCCCTGTCCGGCCACAGCAGGAGCCTGGGCTGCCCGCTGACATGCCTACTTTAATTGTTAGTATTAAATCACTTGCACTTTAGCTCAAGATGCTATCTGCCAGGCGCTAAGATCTACAGTAGCGATGCTAGAATGTGAAACACCCTTGAGTGACACGCAGATATTCACTGTATGCCTCACCCACACAAAGAGTGAGGTGTGTGCATGTACGTAGACATGCAGTGAGATTACACAAATACACATGCACACACAGACACAATGGAGTCCTGTATTGGACTGATTGTTGGCAGAGTGGACAGACAGGCAATTGGACTCCACCCCGACTGCAGGCCACCCGTCAGTAACCAAGCACACCGCACCACCAGCTACACCACCAGCTGTTTGCTTTAGGAAGGCGGCTCAAAGCCAATTAAAATACACTTAGAGCCGTGTCCGACTTGTGTTTGGAAAGATAATATACGTCCAGGAGTCCAGTCAACAGTGGCGTGAGCAGGCAGGCGAGAGGGAAGCACTCTGCATCATTGTCTCAGAATGCACAGCGTCATTATCGCGCGGACAAGATACTTATCTTCCACCCTTCAACTGAAGCAGAAAAACAGGCCGCTCTTCGTTCCAATTTTTATGCCCTCCAGAAAGAATAATATTATCCCAATTTAATGGTTCAACAGATGTTTTTGCTGCTTTAAATATATCTGCTTGTGCATTAGGCAATGCATAAAAAATCGGTTTTAACACTCAAAACAGGGTCATTGGTGCACTGTAGATGTTATTTCTTCTAAAAATTTGTTAAAAGGAGCCTGAAAGTGTGCCTGAAAACATTAATCATCAACAATTAGTAGCCCAAAACACAAAATGTGAAACATATGGACCATCGAATGTGAATACAGAGACGGACAACATGCAGGCAGCGAGCGTGTAACACACACACAGATGCAGAGGGCAGAGGGTGCTGATATGAGTGGTGGTGAGTGGTGAGCAGAGACGGGAGCTCCATGTCTGTTCAGTGTGTTTTAAGAGTGTTTAAATGAGTGAAAAGTCAGTTATGGCTTCCAGATGGGGGCCGGTTTGATCCGGATCATTCTGACAGGCCCGGACTTTGATGTGCTGCTGCCTATTACTGACATTACAGGGAGACAGGCATATTTCTCCCTAATCACTTCCAACTCGTATGGCCCGCACCGGCCGGCCACACCAGGACTGAGACAGTGTGCGCGCTTTGGAGAGAGTGCGTGTGTTTTGTTGTGCTGTGTTAAAAAAAAAAAAAAAAGGGCTACGTGGCTTGGTGACATCTACGGCATGCCTGTGTGTGTACGAGTTTGCAGATGTGCACTTGTCTCGTGTAAAGTAAGCTGTAGGATTTGCAGTGTTAATGCGCGCGTTCGTGCCAGAGCCTGCGGTGACCTGGCATGTCTGCATTTGCGCTCAGGTTGTATTTTAACCTGATTCTGAACGTCCTCCTGACATTTCATCATAAACCCGCAGCTTCTAATGAAAAGCAAAGGAGGGGACAAGAGAGGAGAGTATAATGGCTTCATTTATGCTGAGGGGAGAACTCCCTTGGAAACATCCATCTTGTCAGGCAGGTTAAATATAGTCCAGACAG
This sequence comes from Terapon puta, assembly GCA_028564955.1. Lineage (NCBI taxonomy): Eukaryota > Metazoa > Chordata > Actinopteri > Centrarchiformes > Terapontidae > Terapon > Terapon puta. The sequence goes on from JAOXYL010000059.1 coordinate 16,721,003, forward strand.
ACAGACAGAGGGGAATAATTCCTCCACTTCCCTCTCCACCCACACTCCCCAGTAAGCCCAGTGGAAGTCATTTCTCAGTGACCACAGAGGAGGAGGACCAAAGGGGAAAAGGAGCGCCACTCTGCTCCTCACTAATCACTCTGTGACCCTGAGACCACCCCTCCACTACCCCCCCCTCCTCTTTTCCCTTCTCCTCCTCCTCATCTCCTACTTTTTTCCCCCCTTTTTTTGGGGAGGGGGACTGTGGAGAGGGATGAAGAGTGGAGGAGTGAATCGGGCCGAAGTTCCCCTCTTTATCTCCCAAAGGCAGGGGAATGCCAAGGGGCCGGCGATTTGGAATCCGCTTTTTTGTCCGTCTCTCGGGGAGAGCTGGGCTGAGTCCACTTGGAGTAGCACAGGGAGGCATTCACAGCAAAGTCTGGAGGGCCCTTCAGCAGACAATGGTGCAGCGAGGGGACAAAGTGAGTCCTTGATGAGGGATCTGTAGAGAGGTGCAGGTGTCTGAGGTGAAGAACAGTCTCTCAGGCCTGACCCACTTATATCCAGCAGCTCCTCTCTCCTCTCTTCTTCTCCTCTACTCTCTTCTCTTCCACTGTTGCTATCCCTGATCACATTCCTTCAAACAAGAGCTTCTCCAGATTCTTAAAATGTACATGTAAAATGGGCACACACACACACACACACACACACACACACACTCACATCATGTTGCTATGCTTAGAAATGCCACAAATGTGCGTCTAACCTATACATGGAGCTGGGCACAGAGTCCACGGTCTACCCATGCCAGGGAGGGAGACAGGAAAAGGCCTTTGACCCCAGAGCTTCTCTCTACATTCCTGGTAATTGCACTTCACCGTACTTTGCGCCGGAAATAGCAAACATCTAAATAAACCCTGTCAAGCCATGTTGTCCATCTGCCGGGCAGATAAGATGAAGAAAATAAGCCGAGTTCCATAAACACAAACACAGGGGATCACAAATCAGTGGTCACGGCCGCCGCAACCATAAATTAGCCTCGGAACCATTTTTAGCGCTCAAGTCCGACAGGGAGAGGACGGTGAAAGGAGAAGACGAACCCGCTCTTTAAAACCTCATCACTGCTGTCACCGTGGGCTCCGCACCATGAAACAACACTGGGATAACATCTCCATGAGCTGGAGGGAGGAAACAACAAAGAAGTGACCACTGAAATTCCCCGGATGGCCAATGGTGGCATGGCAGGGTGACCGAGCAGCAGAAAAGACATTCAGAGAGGGTAGGAAAGAATAAGTCACAGCCCCCTAGTGGAAATGTTTCAGCTAGTTCTCTTTCTTGTACATCCAAAAGAAAGGGAGATTTCCACTAATTCAAGAGACTTTTCTCATCAAAGAGCTGTATTTCAAATGTTGTTGTTTTTTTGGTGTTTAGTCTTTGTTCTTTGACAAAATGCGGAGCGAGATTTCAGAAAATGCACATTTTGCACATCAAAAAGTTGATTAAAAAAAGAAAAATAAATGACTGTTTTGTTTACAATCTTTCCTCTCTAAATTATACTTTAACTGTCCTGACATATTGAAGAATATCTTATGCAGGATAACAAATGAATCCTTCAGACATTCATTCTACAGTGTTTTCCCTTTATATTACATGGGTAAGAGCCTCTGGGAAGACATTACCTTTGTACAGGAGCTCTTGCAATATGAAATGACAAATCAACAATAGCATCGCATCAGGCTCTCAAGAGCCAGCTATGCGTATTATGCTACTCTTACTCTCCTGGTTGGAACATGCAGGGCCTCTGAAATTCCACAACCAGATTTATCTTGTTTTCTCAACTTATTTTCATATCTATTTCCTTTTCTTTGTGAATTAGGCAGTAAATAAAGCCACGGGGCCTTGTGCATAGTGAAATCAGCTGGAATTGCCACATTAAAGCATGCAGGCGAGGTGTAGCCGGAGCCATCCTCCTGGATTTGGGCAAATTCAGCTGATGCAAAACAAGGAATTAATTTGAGGGGAGCGGCTTGTGTGCTGAGCTTGGCGCTCTGACAAAGATGAATGGCATCATTCCAAGCGAATGGTAATTTCACTTTTTGTGACAGTGCTTTAGAGCAAAAGCGACTCGGGACGCACAAAGCATTTGCAATCCCATTGAGGGCCCTTGGTACCTGCCTATCAGACACTGCACATTGTTTACCAATCATCTGATATTGATTGGTTTCAGACTAAAGTTTGAAGATGAATTAGAGTGGGAGAAGGTTAAGTCCTAACCTTGAAAGATTTAGTGTCTATTCAACCCGCGTGTAGGACTCTCCTCAGCTCACTCGGAGAATAGAGAACTTTTAAATTCAATAGGGGGTGGGAGACACAAAACGTGTCACATTCACCAAGTGAAACCACTGGAAGAAACGCAGAAGAACACCCAAAAAGCATAATCTTTCTCCCCAGTTGATAGAAATGGTAATTGCATGTGTGGGATAATACTTTGAAGCCAAGGCCTCGGTCGGACAGACCGCCTATTTAGGTTAAAAAAGGGGCAACAAAACAGCTCCTTCTTAATGCTTTTGTTCACTTCTCTACTCTTTTAAATGTTTACTGAAAAAGAACCTTCAAATCCACTCTCCATCTCCTGCACAATGTGGCACCTATCACTCTTGGGTGCATGGACACATTGTATTATGTGAATCACTGATATGTAGCGATCATTCCCATGAATCATTTTCTATTTAACATTCAAATTCTCAGGAATCCGATTTTCATCCTCTTGAGATAGACAAAAACATTTTGTGAGATAAAGGACATTATTTGAATACTGTTACTTTCTTACACAACAGATCGCACTGAAATACTGGAGAATATCAGCAGCATCTGCTCACTGTCAAAACAAAACCACTCTTTAAATTTAAACCCTTGCTACTTTGTTGTTCTGCCTCATCTTTAGGCGGTACTCTGGAGCTCTTAAAGCCACAAATAAATGACAGAGCACCGCAGGAAACGAGGAGCTTCCATTTCAACATGCTGCAGAAATGATGTTCCTACAATTTGACATTAATATTTTGACAGAGCCAAGAGCACAGTGGAACCGGGGGTTTGGTCCCTTCAGCTTGTACCATCTCCCAGCGTGGGGTTGGTGCTCTAAATGGACCACTGGGCTGCCCGTCACAGCTGGGCCACACCACTTAACATCCCCCTCCCATCCCCTTCCAGCCGACAAGCCCTCTGGTCTACTCTGACGCTCTCCAGCCCACTCGACCTCTCGACACGGCACAGAATAGGCACAGGCAGCTCTAACCCCACAAGGTGCCCAGGTCAGAGATCGCATTAAGAGAGTGAATGCATGGCTCGTGGTCTTATGAGGACAAGAGAGAGCAAACACCATCCCGGTGCTCATAAAATGAATCATTCTGTCATGTGTGTCTGTATTAAACATTCCTTTACCGACACAGGAAAAAGCCTCTGAAGGTCAAACAAACTCTGAAATGCCTGTATTTGGAAAAGTAAAACAAAAGAATCAGTAAGAACCCTGCATCATGGGAAGATTACAGATACATAATTGGATTGGGGATTTTTTTTTTCTAAAGGAAATGACAACAAATTTTAGTTTTTAGAACACTTCCACATAATGCACATGTCAAGAGCCCAGCTGTGTTTCTGTATGTCACAGGGCGTGCATCAATGAAGTAACACAACTGTAGACAGGAAGAGGACAGAGCTCATGGGTGAGAAGGGGGCCGCTGAGGATGCAGGTGTGTCCGTCGCGACGCAGAGAAAGACGAGCAGAGCCGCAGAGGGCAGCACAGAACAGGACAGCGGGGCTCGGGGTCCGCTGGCTTCTGTAAATCATCCAGAAACTAATATGTGGAACCCACCAGGGGAAACCCGCGCGTGCCATGCCGGAGCGGTGGCCCAGATCGTGGCACATGCTCCATAATCAACAAGAACAGCTTGGAGGAAACTTTTCCATGGCTGAAGGTGTACTGATCAGAATCAACCCTAAACGAAGAGTATCTTTAATAATGTTATATATGTTGTTAAACACTAATAATAGATGACTAGACCTCATACAAAAAATCCTGATTTAAATGTTAAAATATAAATAATTTATTCTTTGTTATAGTTGTCTGTGTGTGTTTTGGCATACCTTTATTCAAGCTTTAATCTCATTAATTTCAGCATTACAAATATACCTCTTGTACTCATGCAGGTTGTTACATCTTATATTGATATAAAACTAAACATATTATATACATCTACTCAGGATGCTTGCCAAAGAACATAGTTTAAAAAAAAAAATTATACAGGCTATGATAATGTAAGCACGCACACATATGAACACACACAGAGACTTCGGGGCTTAGCTAACCCTCCCAGCCTGGCTGGCCCTCAGCTCTGAATGCGCGCAGCACTTAAACTTTCCCCTTTTCAAACAGCGGAACACAAAGAGAGGACCACATCAGTGGCCTGCTGATCATCCCCACAGACGGCTGAGCGCGGACAACAGGCAGGTCCCTGGGCGAGTCCCCGCATAATGTCCCCATGTCCCTGTGTCCCCCCATCAGACTAGCACTGGGCCCAGGCCTGTGTGCCGCGTACCCGGTGCTCCCTCTCATGTGAGACTAGATAAATGACATTTCTTTCGAGAGCGGCAGTTAGATGGAGTGGGAGCGGTTGGGCGGGGCGGGGTGGGGGGGTGCCTGGTGTTGCAGCTGTCCCACTGGTCATGTCCACCCCCTGAATCCCCTAACCACCACCCACCACCACCACCACCCCCCAGCAGCAGGTTTCTCCCTTCAGAAGGGGAAAAAAAAAAAAAACACGCTTCATTACGTCCTCTCTCCCCAGAGCAGCTAGGGGCCTTTCAGTGCAGATAAGCCTCTTAGACATGAAGTAGCGCTCAGAGCAGCGTTTGAGTGACAGCAGGAAGGTTTAGCCATTCAGTGGACAATGCTCACATTCTCTGGCTTTAATCTAGGAGGCGGACAATGATCTGTTTTTTAAGGCCTCATCTCCTCTGCTTTTCCCACAGCAGTAGGTGACTGGCACAAGGAAGAGAAAAAGAGACAGAGCGGGCCGAGGGCCGGCCGGGAGAGCTCGCCGCTATCTCCCCATGCCTCGCGTTTCCGTGACAGTCCAGACTGAGGTGGGACAAGAGGGAGCGAGGTGGGAGGGCGTGGGGAGGGGTGGGCTGGCTGTAGAGTTGACGGAAGGCAAAGCGCATCAATCTCACACACACACACACGGGCACAAACAATCAGTCGGTGATGGTTGAGTGGGTCTGTGTGACAGAGAGGCAGGTGAGAGGCCCGGCGGTGACGTGGCTTAGTGTAGAGCTTTGTCATTCTTATCTGCCCTGACCACTGACATCCATCCCTCCTCAGCCATTGTGTGCATTTCTATGATGTATTCGCACAAACACTAATGCACGGCCAAGTGGGGGAAAAAGAAGCGAGACAGTGTAAAAAGATGCCCAAACAAAGTCATTTTATGATACAATGTAACTTTTGCAACCTCCTGGAACCGAGCGTGCTTTACTGATGAAGCGTCAGACAGTCGATGTCGACCTTTTATATGACATGGAGAAGAACTGATTATGAATTTGATGCGATTACCAGGATAATTAAATGACTCATTTGATTAGTTTAGTGTGATGTATGTCAGCTGCCAAGGCATTGCCCGACAAATCCATACATATTGTGTTACAATTTGTGCAACCCATGAGGCCACTCTTATTTCATTTATTCTCCACAAGGTGCCTTGTTTTAAGCCTTCTATCTGGAGGAAAAGAAGATTTACCCAAGGAAGGGTAAGAACAGATTCTGGGCCAACATGAACAAATAATACAAGCAGGGACTACGTGGTGTCAATTTGCCAAAGAGCGAGGGGGATTATTTTAGAATCACCTCACACTTCAGACCAGTTTGTTTTGCTCCTTAGAGAGTATAAACATCCACACCTCATCTACAATAAACAGACACTGTGTACAACCGAGAGAGACAGAGAAAGAGAGAGAGCGAGAGAAAGTGTGTGTGTGTGTGAGAGAGAACAGGAGGCCAACATACGGAAACCTGTCCTTCTAGAGACACGGCCGTAAAAACCCCTTCAGTGTTTGACTGAAGTGTCAATCACGGGGCTACTTATTACTCTAATTGGATTATTACTACAGTTTAGCCCTCTGTATGCCTCTCTGTTTCTAAACATGGCAGTGCCAGTAACTCT
>JAOXYL010000059.1:16742012-16755421 GCA_028564955.1 Terapon puta
TGTGTGTGTGTGTGTGTGTGTGTGTGCACCTACGTTCCAGTGCGTCTCACAGTATTTCTGATCACTCGTTACAGTCACATAAAGTAGTTACAAACCTGCTGTGTCAGACTTCGGGTTATCTGCGTTGCACTGGTGTGTGTTAAACTTATTTTTAAAAAAGAGTAACTTTTTTTTTAACTCATGTAACTTCTCCATGAGCTGCAGCCTATTAGCGTCAAGCGTCCACATCACTTCACACATATGCTGCACTTACACCATATAGTTTTATTTGCTTTATTTAGCTCTATTTATCCACTGCAGTAAACGTGGTGACTGAAACTGAGACCAATCACAGCCTCCTTTTTATATAAAATGTCTGAGAGCACTAACACACTGCAGGCCCGGGTCAGCGCTGTGATGCCTCTCTCTGGTTTTGACCACCCTGCCTAATAAACATCTGCTGTACAATTCAAGATGCGTTTTACAGTTTGGACTTGAGCGATTAACAGTCCGCCTTATAGAGTCCAAAACTCAAAAAGAAGTCAACACAGCGCGGATATTTTATGCAACACACTCGTGAAGAGAGCTTTAGAAAAAAAGAACGAAAGAAAGAAAGGGAGAGTATAATTCTTGATAATTTATTGTAGCAGATCAATGCATGAATAGCCGCATCAATCATCTCCTTGCATAAATTCTCATAGCTGATTGCGTCCGAGTAATTAAATCGATTTAATGGCAAGTGTTGCGACATTATGCTTAACCGAATCAAACTCATTGATCATTTTAAGTTATTATTTGATCCCAAATGGACGCGGTGTGCACAATAATAAGTCTGACTCACGCGATATTGAAATTACAGTCGAAAAGTAAAACATACATGCATGGGGGAAAAATCAAACATGAGTCTGATTTTTTTTTTCCTGAGCGCCTTATAATTTAACAATCAACACGCATTACGCATTAATACGATCATCATCGCATGACTCACACAAACAGGAGTTACAAACAACAGCACCTTCCCTGGAGCCTCCACCGTGCCTGACTAAATCTTCGTTTTCTCACTGTTTTTTCCCCCCTCTCTCTCACTCGACCTGCCTTTTCCAAAGTTGCATTAAAAAAAACACACACACACTCAAGGACCATCACCAGCAGCAGCATGCATGCAGATTGCGATACGGATGCACGGGGACGAGGGGTTTTTTAAAGCTCCGGGAGGCGCGCGGCTCGCTACAGCGCCCACTACATGCAACGAGTCAGTCCAGAGCTGCGAGCTGCGCGAACTTCTCCTGCGTCGCTCCCTAAAACTTGAAAGTTTTCGCTCCTCCGCTGACAGCCTCGCCGCTCTTCGGAAAGGAAAAAAAAAAAAAAACAGGTGAAAGTGAGGACCGTGCGCGCGAGCCGGCCCGGTGCGCGAGGTGTTAGGACGCGCGGTGATAGCATCTATAAGGTATATAAGATGGCATGTTTGAGAAGAAGAAGAAGAAGGAAAAAAAAAAGAAAGGGATGTTGCACCTACTCGTGGCCAGTTTCCGTGCCCTGCCTTTGGACCTCATGGTGCCAGTCTCTCGGCGTGGGTTTGTTTGGATTTTTTCTTGGATCTTTTTTGGCTCTTTTTTTTTCCCTCTCTCCTTTTCTTTTTTTTAAAAGTTTTTTTCCCCTCTGTCCTTTTTCTCTGGGTTTCTCAATCCAAACGCGCTATCTCTCCAGCATTGTCAGTCTGGACACCTTCGCACATGCGCACACACCCCCCCACCAACACACAACCCCTCACCCCCTCCGCCCCCCACCCTCCCCTCTCTCTTCTCTGTCCTCGAGATCTGCCGGCAGCGACTGCCAGGAGGAAGGGGGAAAAAAGTTTTGGGACGATGTATCACTTTTGATATGAGCCCGGTCGCGGTCCAGATCGGGCGCATCTCCTTCGGTGTGTGTCTGACTTTTCAAACGGCGAGGAAAGAGCAGGGCAGCGCTGCAAGCAGAAAAAGCAAAAGAGAGAGGGAGGGCAAAAAAAATGCCAAACGCCGCCGCAGCCTGAGCCGTGTTGTTGGTTTAACACGTGAGAAAACTTTGTAATTGAGATGAGAGCAGTGCGCTTTCGACTCGTTTCTGTACCGATCTCGACAAAACACACACTTGTCTTTAAATGAAACAGAGAAAAGGGACTCGGTGAAGTCGGGCTGAGGAAAAGTTTCTTAAAAAGTTGAGATCAAGTTAATCATCCATATACGATATGACAATAAAGAGTGAAAGAGGCTTTTTTCAGTCTGAGCACTAAATGAAAGCCTTTCATAAGATGGATTTTTTTTTTTTTTTTTGCAGAGCGGTCAGCACCCCGGATCTACAGAGTGCAGAGGACATTAATTATAACGATCCTTCCTGCCGATCCTTACTGCGCACCTTCTTTTTTTCTCTTTAAATGAAGTCCCATTAATCAATGTTCACTTAAAGGACCACTGCTGGATAAAGTCATTAGAGACTTTTTATATATTTTAATTGTGTTTTGACCATTATGGCGAGCGCTGGAAAATGAATGAAAAACTTCCTCTCCCTCCTCCCTCTCTCTCCCTGCTTGACAGCTCTAATATGAGAGTGCCCTGGGTTTCTCTCTCTCTCTCTCTCTCTCTCTCTCTCTCTCTTTGTGCTGACAATTATTAATATGTTAAGTGCTTCGTATTAATGCCTGTTTGAGACGTTTCTGTTGCACTGCGTAAATTTCATCGCTTGGTAATCGCTGAAGGTTTGAGGTTGGATGTTTTCAGTTGATTTCTCCGGGAGGGAGAGCGGCTCTATCAAGAGAGAAAAGGAGGAGATGAAAGAAGAGAAATACTTTTGTCCAGCCTTCATCTCAGTGGGTGGAATAATGTTTGCATCAACTTTTTTTTTGCTCTGGATTTGAAGAAAAAGGCCACACTCATAAATGCATGCCATCCAGGCACTAAAAGTCAATAAAATCACTGCATGTCTGCTGTTATCACATAAACATTTTATGAAGGCATATTTAGATACTGAGTCATATATCAGCAAAATAGAGTACCAGCCAGATACAGAAACAAAAAAAATGCAAACCGTGATTCGTTGATTTTTTTTTTGTATTTCATTGCTCAAACGTCTGAAAAACTAAATCAAAAACACCCATTAATATCATAAAGGTGCCGCCAATCTGCCTTAAATAGAGAGGGCGGATAATTAAAGTAATTGGCAATTAATTAGATCCACATGAGATCATGCTGACCTTGCAGATGAACTCTTTAATGGGGGGTGAACTCCAGCTATTGATTCCGATCCGTGTTCAAACTGATTGAATTCGTGACATCACGCCGTCGCGCGGGGCAGGGTGGGGGGGGGGCAATGACCACAAACATGTCACATGGAAATATGACGAGGCACATGCATGCACAAACAGGCGAACAGCACCCCAAAAACAGTGTTTCGTTACTTCACCTTATATTCATGGAGGCCTTCTCCTTTACACGTTTTAAAAGATGTGTGTCTAATAAAAAAAGTAGACTAAACTAAACTAAAGTCCAACAACTATCACTCTGCTATTCCTCATTTAAACGGCTGACTTCAGAGAGGTTAATACTGATACTTTATTGTGGTTGTACCTCACTCTACCTCTACTGTAATGACATAAATGGTGCTATTAAGTGGGTTGCGCCTAAACACCGTGGCTGGGAAGGTAGGAGCGCGCGCGCACATACACACACGCACACACACACACACAGGGGAGAGAGAGAGTGGGGGCTTGAGGCGGCTGGCTCAATTAGCCTAAATGGAAACAGTTTTCACTCAGTGCAATAACTCACTCTTCTTCTCCCTTCTGAGGCCTTTTCTCGATACATATTTTATTATGATGCGCTGATCCCGGCGGCGGGGCGGGGCGGCGCACACATCCCCACAGCCCCGTGGATTGTAATTATTAGAAATTAATTGGGTTCGAGACCCCCGCGGTTGCGCGAGTAAACTAAAAGATTGCCTCACTTTCTTTCACTTGGCGCCGAGTTAACAAAACGAGTTTTAATTCGGCGCTGTTTAAAGCGAGGGGGACTACTTTCTTCAAACAAACAGGAGCTGTGCGTGCCCGTGTTTCTGTTTTACTGTAGTAAAGCGCTCAGGTTCGAAGGGGTTAATAAAAAATACCGTCATCTGTATTGGGGGGCTGTCGAGGCAGACTAAAAGTGAAAAGGGAGCCTCGGGCACGAGGAAATTACCAGCGCCCGCGTGACCTTTGAGCGAGGTAATCAATCAAGTGATCAACAGGGATATTTATCACTGCTTTGTCCGAGCAGACCTATGTCCACAAACTACATCAAAGATGTAAAAATGACGGTATTGATATTCTGGCATGTTTGCATGGTTACAATGATTAAAAACAACAGATACCAAATTGGTTATCTTTCATTTAATGTTTCTTTGAACAATTATAATACATTTTATTTATGAATTATTTTCTAAGTAAATGAATACTGTAGAATAAAATCTTTATAAATAAGCAAAGACAGAGATAGAATTACTAATAAAAATATAGATTAGCCACTTATCAGCACAGTAGGCCCACATTTAGTCTTCGTCATTCTTGCTTTTCTATCCTACATATCATGGGCCTGCTGGATTCTAGACGTCTTATACACAGGGCTGTATTTTTATTTAATCTATTCCTCATTGAAGAATGAAATATTGCAATGGCTCCCTGCTCCTCTTGATTCTGTTACTCTGCACTGTATGCTGTTAAAAAATGCAAAGATTTATTTGGCCCATGCGTGCTGCCCCGTGTGGAGAATTATCGACCCAATCAAACGCAGTGAAAGCTTCCAATGAACAGCTAATGCAATGAAACAATACTCCGACGGAGGAAATAATCCCTCTCCACTCAGCACAGACTTTATATTATCCTCATAATAAATTATCAAATGAAATAAAATATGAAATTTTACTGGAGATAGGAGTAAAAGAACAGCTTGCATCGACATAACATAAATGTTATTATTAGACACATTTTTATGTTGTATTTTGACGGGTGATAAATGACAAATGAAAGGTGGATATTGGGAAAAACGTACTTTAAACGTCCGAACATTTACATGGTGAGGAGGTCCGAAAAAACAAACCACAAAAATAAAAACAACAACAATAATAATTATAATGACAAGACAAAGCATAATAATAGGTGACGGTTACAGGCTACGGGATATATGGATACATATATATGTAAGATATATGTCACGCAAATAAAAGCCTGAGATAATCTCAAGAAAAGCCATTTCCATCCTGCCTCATAAAATCTTATTATTCATCAGCGTGTACATTAAGTCCACGTCATGTAATAATTAATCTGGTCCATTAGAACATGGGTTTGTATTTTTATCCTGTACAATGAGCCGATGTTACACTTATTTTAGATGAAGAAATAATTATTCTATCAGAGAATACCACGTTATTTGTTTGGCAGATATATACTCGTTTTCAGATTAGAATAAAAATAGAGATCACACTGCGTTCACAGACCCTGACTATATGTATTATCCTGAGAGCATTTTTATTTTATTTCACTGTAATGTGGGCGATTAGATAGGACGGCGAAAATGAACTATGATTCAGCACAAATAACACGTGTTTAAATGGTTTTGTTTTGTTGAGTTTTATTTTATTTGATTTGGTTTCAAAATAATAAAATTGATAAGAAAGTCCCTCAACACGAAGCGCTGAGACCACTTAACGCAATATGGTTCAGTATCAGCGCCTGTTCTCCCACTTCAGGCACGAGACACAGTCGGTGCGAAAAGACGAGCTGAGAGCTGAAAATTCATTATACTATAGCGCCCTCTAGTGGAAACCAAGCTGTAGTGTTGGAGGTCCACACTTCGAGAATCAGTTTGACTGATGATTTACTGATGAGCAGCATCCAAACGTCCGTCATAGCAGATGGAGCAAGAATGAACCAATAAACTGGCTTTTTGGCAAATTCTGCAGCTACACTGAAAAACCTGATGTGAGGACTGTGTGCACGGTACAGGAAAAGTAGGTGTAACCGATTCCCAGTTTCATCATTAACAGACCCCAAACAGATGGTAACATGTGATTAATGAGCGGACCTGGCTTGTACTGGAGTAAAGTGCATTTTAACAACTCAGTATCCAGCATGGGAGACAGATTACGATGCGCTCCTGAGACAATTTGCGGAAGTAGTATTGATAGGGCTGGTGTCGGCCATGGACGTATTTATCTCTGAGGGCCGCCCGATGACAGAGTCTTACCTACACACACTTCAAGATAGAAACTCATCCCCTGTCAGTTTTGACGGATGTTCGTCTCGCAACCAGTCCCGTCAACAGAGAGATGTGACAAGTAATCAATGGGACAGTCGATCAGGTTTATTTATCGCCGTTTCCCGTAACAGCGGACAGTGGAATCCTTGTCAAGTTCCCGGTTGCAAGGCTATTAAGGGAACATATAGATGGATGAAAAGCTTAGGACACAAAAGAGACAACCAGTCGATCCCTGACAGTGCCGTACAGTTGACTGCTTACAGCACAGTTCATTTGAACTGATTATCTAGACAGAAATAAAATGTCTTTGAATGAACATTTTCAGTATTGACTTTTTCTTTTTTTTCCCCCCACAACACAACATTCACAACACAATTCTTTGAAGCAAATAATAATTAATGACTGAAATTCTTTTTGGTGACTTTGGTTTCAGGGTCGTTGTACTGAGAATGCTGGTTCACTGAAAGTCATGGTTTACTAGACCAGAGCTGCTGTTAATGTTAATAGTAACAGCTTTCCTTTCCGTCTAGCTAACAGAGACAAATGTCAGCTCTTTCTCTTTCTTACATCATCGTAAATTCAGTTTCTGAGTTTTAGACTGTTGGTCAGGCTTTGGAAAATCATGACAAGTTATTTTTCACAACTGTCTCATGTTTTATGGACTCAATAAAAGTTTAGTCCAAAGTAAACAAAAAAAAAGAAAAACGAACCTTTTTCCAACTAATTAGCATCCCAGGATGCAAGGTAATCGGTATCTCCCTCTGACTCTGCCAATGAGGTCCTCAGAGATATTCGCAATCAAGTTCGTCACTTACTTACAGCAAAACTGAGGGGGAGCCAAAAGTGAAACATGCAGCACACACTGTCTCACATAACCTGAGACTAACTTAACCCAGGGAGAGGCCGGAGCAGGATAGTACGTCCCCGAGAAACAATGCACACTGCATTGGGCATCCATACACAATGTTTATAAAAACTGTCTTACTTACCCATCTGCAGAACACAACAGAGCTGGAGCAAAAAGTGTCCACAGGAGGGAAGGCAGAGGAGAGTACCATGTTCTCAGGAGGGCGGTGATGCTGTATTTTTGCAAATGTACAAGGTGAAAGAAAACAGAAATGAATATCAAAGCCAAAAACAACCAAAAACGTGGCAGCGGTCACTTCGTGCCATACTGCCAGATGGTGAAACCTGGGCTCCAAACGTAGGTTTTGATTCATGTTTGGAGAAATAAGCACGAATAAACACTTCACTGTGTAGTTATTTAATAGATTACATTGTATAGGAAGTCCACACCCAAGACAAAATCACTTCTTTCCCAGGCCTCACATGTGACACACCAGCAGACCCAGTCCTCACTCTACTTTCATATTTCACATAATAGGCCTTTTTCAGAGAAGGATTTTGAAATGTCACAACTGAAAGAGAGCACGAGTAGCTGTAAATGATTTTGATTTTATCTAAGACAACTTAATCTAGCTGCTTCAGTTTCAGGGTCTTTATAATTTGCATGCCGGTCCACCATCACACAGAGCATAGTCATAGTCAATGTTACTATGACAATAGATTTTCCTACTAGCTGAACAAAAAGTGAATTAAGTAACTGTAATGATATAATAATGATATTTTGAACTTGGATTTCGCATCAGCCAGTATGTTCAACAACACTTATTTAAACTTTCAGAGGGCAGTTTACATTGTCAGAACACAAAGAAGAAATCAAAATCTGGACAGGACCGAACACCGTAGATCACTGGTTACATTTTGAAATACCGTAAGTGTCATAAGCACCATTCCTAAACCCCAATAGATATTTTCACATATATTACAAATCAACCAGTAAATTTTGGTAAATCTAGAATGTACTGCATATTAGAAGAAAAAACAGACATACAAAATCAAATAATGGTCTACATAGCTAGACTAACAAATAAGACACCACAACAAAAACATACATACCTGTAAATGTAAGGTGAATGTCATGTCTCTTCAGTCTTCTTTTCTTCGTCTGTATTTCCTAATGAGATTTAACAAGTTTTTAAATCTTCATTTTGCAGATTTGGTTAGCTTGTAGCTACTTGGATAGCTTCTCGGCTAATGTTTGGGCAGCTTCACTTGAACTTAGAAAGCTTCAGAAATTATTAAAACGTTTTAAACTATGCAAGTTAATTCATTCTTATCTTGAAGCATTTTAATATCACTTCAAATGAAGCAGTACAGTATGAAAATGAATGTAACAATTAATGTTATTTAGTGTTTTCTTTCCTAATGGACAAACGCATAGCCATGCAATACATTATGATAACAGAATGATGAGTCATTGTAGCTCAATGTAGTGCTTTAATAATTCAAAACCTCACATAAGAGAGCTTCTACCTGTTCGTATTTCTCCCGGTAACTATATCATTATATTATCAGCACCATTACAGGAGCAGGGGCTGTAAGCCTGAAGTGTATTTCAGCTTTTAAAGGCATACATCTTAAAATTAGATGCAACATTTGAGAAAACGTCTCATTACTTTGAGCGCCAAATTAATTGAACTTCCTGTTGACCTGTGGCCTTAGTACGGAAGCCTGGTTGGACACGCCTAGATATTGCCATGACAACAGTGTAAATTCCACTGCTCAATCCGGCAAACAAGAAATTAGCAGCAGCTAAATTGTCAAATGGTGTGGCGTGGTATAAAATTATATAGCATACTCTAAATGCTGATTTGAATATTTACATTGTCGTTAACTATCACTGACAACTTTAGGGGCTTTCAACATTAAGCAAAAAAGCTCTAATTATTTAACAATTTATGAAACAGGTGCATCCAGAATTTATTTTAAATCTAAATGTTTGAAATATTTTTATTAATATTTTTATTGATGTTCAAGGCCAAGTTAAAAGTGTTTTCTTGAAAATCTCATAACCTTGTGCGCTGCTGTCAGCCGCCATTGGTCAGAACACCTGTTCAGTTCATCCAATCAGAAACAAGTTTGAGTGACGTCCTTACCTATCCAGTTACAATCTGTGTAATGAAGCTGAGGCCTTTGCAGATTTGAAGGGAAAGATAGCTTTTATATCAAATCATTTCGTCTTTCAAATATTGCATGCGTTGCTTTCAAGAACCCCTGTTAATATTCAGTTTGCCAGGAAAAGCAATAGGACAGTGAAGGTAAGATTTCGTTGGTTCACGTACAACTTTTCGTTCTTCGTTTTCTTGTTTACCGAAACTCTTTCAAAGACACGTTGACATTTTGCGAGTAAGCCCGAAGGCAACAACTGTCCCAGAGCCACCTTACCGTAAAGGGGTACGTTAGCACATTAAGACTCCTAAGACCCGGCGGGCGCGGGTTCGAGACCACCCGCGTACCAACAGTTAGCTTCTGAAACGTCATAGTGGTCTAATGTCAAGCTGCAACCCTAAATAATATGTTATAAGTGAGGATAATTGCAACACCTGGTAAATATTTAAAAACAAGGTCAGCAAACGTGTGCTACTTTTCACTATTAAGTTTTGATGCGTTGTTAATACCTAACGGTAAGACGTGAACGCTTTATGGAAATAAAACATGTCAATCATCTTGAGCTATCTTTTTATTCATAATGCAAAAATAACTCTGGTTACTCCCGCTAACTGCGCCACAGTTTGAGAATGGGTGTCAGCGTGAGGAAATACGGGGAAGAAGCTTTAAAAAATATGCCTATTTCTGAGAGGCAGCCAGTTCCCGTAGTGTAGTGGTTATCACGTTCGCCTAACACGCGAAAGGTCCTCGGTTCGAAACCGGGCGGGAACAGCGTTTTTTTTTTTGTCATTATTATCCTCGTCCTACGTCAATTGTCAATAAACTGCTTATTTTGTCTGAAGGTTCATTTTGCCGGCTATGTAAAGCGACATTGTTTTCGTCGTATATCTGCTGATGACATTACCAACCACCTCGACCTAAAAAAAAGGAAATGTTAATGATCTGCCGCAGCATGTATCATGCTCACAAAATTACCATGAATAATGTTTAACCCGTGGGTAGATAAAATTATTACGCCTTTGCTGCAGTGCACGCTGAGCAGGCTTCACAGGCAGAGACTGCAGACTGTGTACATAGCAGACCAACATGGCGCACTTCTACACAACCTCCACAAGATGGCTGTATGGAGCAAACTGACAATAATCTGAAAACCACTAGGGACTTATTGATTTGACAATTGCCCAAATAATTTATTTAACCACCTGGACATCCTTTTATCTCATCCACCAGCTGGCGAGCCAGAATCTGTGTGGACACCCAACAGGGGCCAAAAGGATATGTGAAATTAGAGTGCAGGCTTTATCTGTCTATCATATTAGTCATTCCTACAGCATGCACAATGGGTTTTTTGTTTGTTTCTTTGCATTTTTACTTTTTTCCCCCCAACAAGTTCACATAAAATCCACTTCATTTTATGTGAGCTTGTTGGGGGAAATGCATTAGCAACATTAATGCATTTACCACACCAATAGAATATCTGGCATTTTAGGAATCAAATTTCAATATATTCTCACGTAACTTCCTTGAATAAGACCCAGCCAGCGAAACAGGGAAGAGGCTGTTTTTTATGATTTGTTCCCTGAAAGGAGCAGATTTGGCTATTAATGTAAGTGATGTAAGTGAACAGGGTGGTACAAAGAATAATTCAGATTTTAGCACTGATATGACATAGTTCATATTTCAGCCCATTAGATTAATGTTACTGCTTAACTGATTAGTACTCTATTGTATATAGCTACCATTTCCATTTGTCTCTGTAGCTTATGGAATTATGTTTATATAGACATTATAATGTAACAGATCCATCCCAGACCCAGTCCTTGATCTGAGTTAAGGGGAGGGTTTTTTGTTTTTTTTTTAGATAAAGACACAAAGACACACAGCATTTCAATCAACATTTTATTTCTGGTATGTATTTTTTTAACAAGTCAAAAGTTTGAGGTGCATAGTCATGAAGGGAGCATGAGCAACATGGTCACAAACACAGACAAACAGCTGGACAGTCAGAGGAAAGTTGAACCAGGAAACCTGGGGTTGTGTGTGTGTGTTTGTGTGATGTATGAATTGTACTGATGTAAGCTGCAAGATTTTAACTATGAAATACTATCATTTGTTTAACATCAGTGGTCTTGGGTAGCTAGAGATAAATGTGTAGATGTGACTTTGTTAGTTTGATTAATTACATTTACAGCTGCGGGATGTGTAAAAAATACTGTTTACGTTTAAAAGTTTAAGTTTAAAATGCAGGACTGTTGTGAGAAAATGTGGAAAGGTTAGTGTCAGCCTGTGCTTATAATTCAAATCTCTTGCCAGCTCGCCTTGGTCTATAAGATAATCTCTTTTCAAGAGTCACTGGAGGCAGTTTGCTGAGCATTTAATATGGTATTGACATACCTAGGTCACAATATGAATCACAGTTTGGCATTCCGAACAACTATTTGAACAAAGTTCACCATCTCAAAATTGTAGAGCAGTTGCACATGAGCCAAAATAAGATCACATTGCCCGTGGGTCAGGTTTGTAGTAAGTTAACGTTTCTGCTGAACTACACCGATAGATCAGTGGTTTGATCCATCGCTCTGTGTGGAATGTGGGAAGCTGAGAGCAGAAGTCAGACTCTCGGCTTGGCAGTGTGAGTTCCAGCTGCTAGAAATACAGAAGTAGTACAGAGCAATATCATCCACAATTTAGAACTGAAATTCTATTTAATACAGCGGTAGACTATGATACAAGATGTCTCTGTAGTGGGAGTGTACTAAGTGAGTTGTGTGTCGTCGTAATAGTGTAACAACAGCAGACGTGAGACTCTTGGATTGGCAGTATGAGTTTCAGCCGCTCTGGCAGTAAGAGCAATACTAACTCTAAGGAATCATAATAGTCAATCAGAAGTCCCAACACTTTGTTATTTCAGTGAATAATCTGACAGTAACACTGAGACCATCTGGAACGACTTCATGCTCACCATGTGAGCGATTTGATAAAGGATTCACATTTGTACAAATTTGTTGCATGTATCCTTTTCCTAACAGATTTAGTGTAAACTTCTACCTACACATCACCTCCTCCTTAAATGTAGATACAATTCCCAGTGTGCACAGGGATTAAGATTCTGTATACTTATGGAGGGTCTAACTTGTAGCGTTATATAAAGCAATTAAGAACAATTTAAACACTAAATATAATCATATGCTTTTTTTTAAACTATGGATATTGAGGCAATGATTTTTTTCATTCATTTACACAAAATTTAGTCAACACTGTTTTTGCCATAATACAGTCATTTCAATCCGTGTCTAAATGCATGTTAAAATCATCTCATCAGCCTCCACCACAGGGCGGATTGTTTCTCGTGTTGGGCATTTACCACTGGGTGGCAGTCATACTGTATTTACTGTGCTGTATTGCACCACTGCAGAGGAGCATCCCACGATGTACAGGGCATACTCTGTACTGCAGAAATCACTGCATGCTGTTGGCTGACCTCAGGACTCATGTATGGGCCAGGACAGATGTTTTGTCGAGAAAGACAAGGTAAAGGTCAGAATGTGCAAAGGGGCTTATGTTAAGATGGTTAGAAATAGCCAGTGCTTTGGGTGGTTTCATAACTCAATATAATTTCAGGGAGTTATGGAAGCAGCTGCATCCATGCATTAAATCAGATTTGTCACACATATACCTGGCTGTCATGAAAACAGACCCTCTCCAATAGGCCCTGCACACACGTGTCTGGTTTTGTTTGGTATACTTTGATTGTTTTTTCCCCTTTGTCCGTAGTTTCACTTCAAAGAACTAAAGTTACATAGGCAGAGGAAGTCAAAAATAAAAAAAATCTCCTGGAAGTGTTAGGTAGGACTAATGGGCTTCTCTCCAGTACACATAAAATCAACTTAGGGATCACAGAAAAACAATAGCAACTCTATCCACAAATGTATAAGTTATGCATCACAATCCCTACATGAACCCACCTATTGGCTATGCTATGTCAAGGTTAAAGGTATGGGATAAGAAAAGTACACCAACAGACAGATGAAGTCCACAATATTGCTTTTCCCTACAGGAAGACTTTGGATGTAAATACATATGTGCCCTCTTTATAGAGGGTTCAACATATGACTGGTTAGATAAGGAAGCAAGTGTGTGTGTGTGTGTGTGTGT
>JAOXYL010000059.1:16763063-16780474 GCA_028564955.1 Terapon puta
TCTTTATCTACACTGGAAACATGATGATCTTCTAAATATCTGAGAAGAGTACCCCCCCGCCAATACCTAGAAATAGATTTCACACCTCCCTCATTTTACAACCCTGCTCTCTACTATCCTTTTTCTCTCTGCCCCCTTCCTCTTCTCCACTCTTCCTCTACCTTTGCAGTTTGTCCTGACAGCACCCACATACTATAGTACCGCACCATGCTAGTCATGTAAGTGCAGTTTGTGTGCATACATGAGTAATAACCTTGGACGTGTGCTATTTCTGGCTCCACTATCAAATATCTCTTTGTTCCAGTTGGGAAACATCAATATCTGAATCACTGATGGGAGGAAAAGCAACTAACTGTACATGTGTGTCCTTGGCTGACTGTCAAGGTGAGGTGTGTGTGTGTGGGTTTTTTTTTTCTTTAAGTAGGCCAGAGATTGAAGGGTTAATGTATTTCCGAGTGAACCCATAGAGGACTGACCGAGGACACTATTACCTCTCTCAGAGAGAGACGGGAGGGAGAGAGTAAATGATGGGAAGGGTGAGAGAGAAGGGAGGGGATTGACAGGGAGGGTGGGGGGGGGTAGGAGAGTGGAGGGGAGAGAGAGATGAAGATGGGGAGTGATGAAGGAGGGACAACGTGTGGGGAGTGATGGAAAGGGTCACGAGGGACAGATAGGGAGAGGTGAAGCGAGTGAGATGTCCTCTCTCCAAGGTGAATGAGTGACAGCGGGCCGGAGAATTACAACAGCAGCTAAGTGACGCGATCAGCAATGTTTACTCTGCGTGTGCATGCTTATGTAATATGAGAGCCCCTCAAACAACAGTGACAACATGTGGTGTAATTAACATATTTACATGTCAACTACTGATAAAACATTCGTGGTAATGGCCGCTACTCTTAGATTGTTTTGACGTTTATTGTTTATTCTCAACAGGAAAAATGGTGTTGCATAATCCCCAGTATGAATATATACCAGGGACTGTAGACTGGGGCTCATGAAAGTAGTTTAATGTCACACTCAAAGTGACAGTTGTTCTGTGAGTTTGCATGTCTTGGATCTTTTTTGGATGGCAGATCTTTATTTTCCGAAGCACATATCCGGTCCGTGAGGTAATCTGTGGTCTCGTCTTGTCTCGCGTTGGAATCCTTGCGTGAACAACGACTGTATTGTTAAGTAGAAAAACAGGGCTTCAAGGAGTAAGGAAAGATGAATGAAAGATTTTAAGTTTATAATTCCCATGATTCCACATCTGGCTTCCCCACACGACTGCACTGGAATTTTTTTTTTTGTTTTCACTGTCTTTGTTTTCTGTTGCGAAAGTGTCTGTTGAGGGTGACTGCTGCAGTATTTGGCAAAGATTCTTGTCTTCTCAGAGAAGAATTAAAGAAGAGGAAGAGCTGTGCATTTCTATGCAGACATGGAATGTCGACAGATGTGTAATGTTCGTATTTAGATGTTGTCTAAACACAACACAGTTCCTGAAAAATACTGTAAACACACCAGTGATTGTTAACTTAATACATTACTATACAGGGCTAGGACGTATTTTATCTTTCTGGCAGCAGTTCCACTCCTGCTGTTTTTGTCATTTTACCTGTGAAACTGGACTGTCTTATCTTGCCTTGACTGCATTAGATGTAGACCTTGTAGCAATTAAGAACAAAATAAAACAAGGTGACCTACTAATCACAACAGCAAGTACCCCAAGGGTGAAGCAACACAACTGAAGATTCAACTCCGCACCATACTAACCCATATATCTCAACACAGTGTCCAAAAATGTAAAGAGATTTAAAGAGATTTTTTTTCTTAGTTTTAGACCCACTTTAAAAACTTTTTGGATCAAATAGAACTATAATAGTCACCTAGTTGGTGTTTTTGACAATATCACTTCTGACAATATCATCAAGAAAACTATCTAACCAAAAAAATTAACAATACTACTAACATTTACTGTTAAAATATGTACTGAAAAGACACATTTCTCACTGCTTAGCGTCTGAGTAGGGAAAAGTCTCTAATGGTGCTCCACATCCAATCCCACACGTGATCATCTGAAAAGCTCTCTCCATGTCTCATCACGCATAACAGCGGCCTTATTATTTAAAAAAGAGTGCTACATATTCCTGTACGTGTGACATTTTATTAACTGACATTTTGAGTCAAGTGCCGCTGACATTTGAGCACAGTGCTCTTACCCGTCCTTAAAAAAAAAAAAAAACCATTATGCCAAATGTTACAAGTAAAATGCCACATAAATGACAAGATGGTGTGTACCCTCCCTCTTTCTTTAATCAATATTTTGTTGTGAGCCTCTTCACAACTAATATTTCATCCCAAAGATGTATCATGGCATCATATAGTGGCAGTTGTTTGTAGAAGCATTTATGGTGTGAGAAGCTGAGGCCAGAATTGACCTGACTGGTGCCACAGGGACAAATGGTGGAAGAGATTCAGTCATCCGTTACATCTTCACAAAAGTACAACATAGTTGAGTTTTATCAGAGTAATTTGCTTTGATGGATGGTACAACTTTTTTTTTATTAACAATGCTGTGATTTGACCATATATACAATACAACAGTGAGATTTTTTTAATCAAGAGCAGCAAATTTATACATAAAGTGGACAAGTTACATCAGAAATTCAGAAGTGAATGTTTTTTGTTTTAGTTCAGATAATTTCTGCCAGTTTCAGATTTCTCTGCAAAAGGGGAATTTAGGGTGGACTTTAAAATCAGCATTAAATGCAATCTGATATAGTTAACAGATAATGGCACTGAAACGACGACGGCTCTTGTTTTTTGTGTAGCTGCTGTGAAGTATGTGCTGAGTTTCAGAACAACTGAGAGCTAGGAGGAAACGTTAGGATGTGGGGGCACTATTGGGCGCTACAACAAAATCAGGGAGTGTTTGAGCGAAAGCACAGATCACCACTGCACCACTATGCCACTACCAGTTATACTACGAACACAGACACACATACGCACACACGCATATATAGATGTGAACTGTAGTCATAAGAAATGGTTTTAGGCACTCTGAGAGCTACAAGTTTTTCAATACATGTATATATACATATATTCTTTTTTTTTCTTTTTTTCTCTTTCCTTTCCCTTGAAAACGGCAGCGTATTAAGTGCATGCATTCGAGAGTCAGTCAGCCTGTCACTCGTCTGGCTCAGTAAGCAGATATCTACCATGTTCAAGTTCAGATGGGCCGAGGGTTGGATGTTATTGACCTCGATGCCCTCTGTGCAGCAACAAGTAAACATCACCTGTGACATAACTGTGCATTTTTCGCCTCCTGGTGTGGAAAGAGAATGATGAGACGGGAAAGCTGACAGAGACTGATAGAAAAAAGCAGATGTCGGTAAGTGATTAAAAAAAGACAGGTATGGATTTACTGTGACAGCCGCCAACCACCCACCCAGAACGGCGTGGAAACGACTGCAACACAGGAAGCAAAAGGAGCGAAACAGGAAGGTAGAGGGGGTGTAGGACCTAGTTGAAATGCATAAATAGTTAAGAGAGGTTCCCCACTCGCTGGTACGAGGACAGAAGTGCGCTGTCGTTATGTGGAGATAGAGTGGAGGCGTGAGGAATGACAGGGCAGCTAAAGGAATGGAGAGGAAGAGTGTAACTCACCGAGCAGCAGCGTAACTGCCAGACCAGCGTGAAATAGATCCCCCGATCTCAGCCGGCCAGAGACACTCGAACCAGTGCTGTCCACTGACGCCATGACACCAAGTCCGTCTGTCCGCGTTGCTGTCTGTCTATGTGTGCGTATAGAATGTGCGTCCCTGTCAGCCTGTCCCCACGTCTGCCAGTCCGGTCGGCCCGAGCTGAGTCAGATCTATACAAATATGTGTGTGTGTTTGTCTTATGTGTCTCTGGAGCAAGGCGGGACACTGAGCTGTGCAGCTGAGTCTGAAGTCCTGCTCTCAGTCCCTCCCTCTTCTCTCCTCCTCTGCACTCTGTCCCAGAAATGAACAGAGGGAGGACGCGCAATGAGAGGAGGATAAATTCCTTCAGGGAGCTCTCCCCCGACCAGTTGTTCCCTGCGCTGCACTCCGGCGGCACCGGCAAAAGCACGGGGAGAGACAAACTGAAGAACGCAGCAGTTGAATGAACAGTGCAGGCTCTCCGTCTCTCTCCCTTTACCTCCTGTCCTCTTGTCGCTGTCTTTGGCAGAGTCAGCGGTGATTATCCGGCAAAGCAGAGCGCGGGGCGAAAGGCAGAGAGGAGAAGCGAGGCAGAGCGGCGGCGGCGTAGCAGCATAAGTCTGACAGCTCCACCGCTCCAGCAGCAGCCGCAGCAGCAGCCAGGGAAGCAGGCTGGCCGTCAAACCCCACAGGGGGAGACATAGGCTGGAGGGATGAGGGGGGAGGGCGGGGTGGAGAGAGGAGGAGGAGGAGGAGGAGGAGGAGGAGGAGAGCACACAAGAGGCACGGAGGGATGCTGGAGCAGAGCCAGCAGCCGAGGCAAAGAAGCAGAAAGCGCGTGTCTCCCCAGCCGGCACAGGGAGGAATGAGCAAGAGAGGTACTGCAGAGGTAGAGGTGAAGAGAAAGAGAGAGAGAGAGAGAGTGAAAGAGGGAGGGAGGGGATAGAACGAAATGGGGAGGGGGATGGCTGCCACATGCACGCACGTACACACATGTGCCCAGCACGGTAAAGCTGAGTCAGCCTTACTCAAGAGGGTCTCTGAGTCGGACGCAGGCTAGGTGCTTCACCCGCACCACACGCCCCCTGACTTAACTGCATCATTTGCTCCTCCACTTTCCTGTGTCTCCCATTTCGTACTCCAGCTATATCTCTCATTTGGCAGGCTAGTGCATTGGCAAGATCAGCTCTTGTCCGCTGGCAAGTTTTCTGTCCAATGACTCATGTCTTACCTCTCTCTTTTTCCCCCTATTCCTCTGGTAGGATTGCGTGTTTCAGCAGGGACTGTTTTCAATTCAAGCATTTATCTTATTTAGTTTCTATCAAGATGTCATTACACGCTCAAGTTTGTTAAAGGGGATAATAGATCTTAATTTGAATGTCTTTGTTCCTATATTTTCCATTGTCCTACATCAACAGCCACACATAAAACAACACATGCTCTAATATGTTACCACATTTTGAAATTGTGGCATTGGCAGTGTTGTTTGCTCTGAATCTTTCAGTACAAACCAACAGCTGGTAACGGTAGTTGTTCATAGACAAACTTGCAAGGATACAGCTGTTTAACAGTACCTCCATTTTAACTTTTTAACTGTTTTTTTCACTCGAATGTTGCATGTAACCACCCCCCTGTTGTTTTTTTAGAACAGGACTTCTGTCTGAAGCTCGGTACATTCATGCCAGGCTGGGCGCAGGGCCCAGACAACATCCTTTAAAGGTCTGTGCAACAAAGCTGAGTCTGTCGTCAGTGTTTATGTGGCTTTGATTCAGACTTTCACAAACAACCTTAAGCTCCTATGTTTCCTGACAATTTTCCCACAAGGTAACATGTCATTCCCACCAAACCACTAAACATGGAGCCATCACACAACACTTCATCAATCTCAGCTCAGCCTTCAACGCAACACACCAACAGTGAAGGATCGCGAAGATGCACAACTCAAATGTCCAGCATGACCTCACCCACAGGATTCATGACTTCGAACGAGACATCAGCCGTGTCACCATCAACACCAAGGCCTAATGTTGTGATTACAAATGCAACTTGACATAAGCAAGTAAAAGATTTTGTGGGCGCCTCGTGTGGAGGTCCTCCAGCCTCCATGTTCCTTGATTACCTTTTAATGTGGTAACTAAAGAGATGGGTTCGCTCCAAAACCTTGTTGGCCATTGGTGGACAACCTTGCGTCTGAGCAACACACTGCAGGCTTAAACAGATCGTTGAACCCAGCCCTTCACATCTCTTCATGTTATATAGTTTGTATTCTGTTTCTCGGGTTGTTTTTTGTTGCTGTTCTCTTGCGCCACCGTGGTTGCTTCATGTTTATCAGTATTGCCTGTGAGAATTAATGAGAGCTACTTCAGTTTTATTTCATTTTATTCTAATTAGCATACGAAAACAACATTTAAATGCCATTGATACTTTGGCATGTATTCCAAAGGAGCTCTAACAATGTTTATTTTTACAGTAACACCTAATTGCCTTCGGAAATTGAGACTACGCATTTCTGTGACGACTTGGCACCACGGATAGGTGTGATGTTTTGGCATCACTTTCTGCTCCCTGGAGTTTGGCACATTGTGGGTTGTAAGCGTATTCTGTGATTATCTCATAGCCTGACAGGTATTATACTGCTTTTGAGCAGAGTCTTCCTTTCTACAGTATAATGAGCATTTGTATGTCATTTTAATTTTAATGGAAATATACCTGAGGTATGACCTATTTAAAAATGAGGGAAAAACTGAGTTCAGTTCATTTGTGTCCCACCGGGCAAATTTGACTTGGACCCACTATACACATACATACACCACAATTATAACAATTAAGCTTATTAGAGGATGTAAGGAAAGAGCTGTACTTCTGTTTCTTTTCGAGTTCTCATTGCCTGTGCTTTTTTCGTAATTATCTATACTGACATGATTGATGCTTGACCTCCACACCTCTCGCACATACACACATGCGTGCGCACACGTCATTGCTGTCAGGTGATTCATCTCCTGGCATTTGATGTCATTTCCAGGTTCAAGTGTGTGTGTGGGAGGCAGTGATAGATGGTGAGTTACATACAGTACCTCAATGCAGCAAACCACACGTAGATCAAAGCGCAGATAGACATCGGTGGTAAGTGCACAAATACGCCACATGTATAGGAGGAGAAGGGGACTGAAATTCAAACAGACTTTGCAGCTTTGCATATGCGCACCGACACACGGTCACATGTGACCGCGCGCACGCACGCAGACACACACTCACACACACCTGCCTCTGGACAGGGTGACCTTGGATGCTGTGTATAGAGGGAAGGCGGAGCAAAAGAGGACATTACACTGATGTGAGGAAAGGAGAGGAGGATGTTAGGGATCAGGAAGGGTGAGAGGAAAGGGAGGTTTGAGGAGAGGAAAGACGGGACGGTTAGAGGAAGAGAGGGGGGAGGGGACGGGGAAGAAGGAGAGAAGGTAGGTGGGGGGGGCGACAGGAGCGAGGGGAGGAGAGATGACAGGAGGCAAAGGAGGAGGTGAGATGAGAGGCGGAGGGAGGGAGGCAGGGAGTGGAGGATCTGTTTCTGGGACGGCCAAGGCACTGAAATGCTGCAGTGAAGCCACACAGCTGAGCCGGTCCGAATACAGCTACACTGAGCCCCCAGCCCCTTCCTTCCTTCTCTCTCTCTTTCCATGCCTTCATCATCTCCCACCCACCACTTTAACCTCCCACTCTTATTAACCTTCTTCTCACCCCACACTTCGACCCGCTCTCCCCCCCCCCCTCTCTCTCTCTCTCTCTCTCTCTCCCTCTCCCCCTCTCTCTCTCTCTCTCTCTCTCTCTCCCTCTCTCTCTCTCGCTCGCTCTCTTTGCACCAGCCGGTGAGTGAGCAGATTTCAGAAAGCATCCTGAGTGGAGGAGGACAAGTGGGGTGGGCCTCCCTCTACATCTCGTCTTCATCTGTCCGTCCTCTTTTCCTTCATCTGAGCGGGTCAACCTGTCCTCTCCACTACCTAACCTCCTTTTGCCTTTTTATTTTTGTTGTTGTTGTTTTTAAATGTTGCATGCTCGCAACTCTCTGTCCTACCCTCCGTTCTTGTCTTTGCGTCTTTTTCTTCGTCTTTTCCTAGTCTGTTTTTGTGCTCCTGTTCGTCTGTGTGTCTGTCCATCCCTCGTTGTCGGTGGGGAACAGGGACCATCTAAAGGTGAGTGTAAAGTTAAGAGCAGGTGTATGCAACATACCACACACGCTCACACACAGACAGATGTTCTTTGTTAGTTAGAGTTGTAAGTACCACATGTCAGTGCTGAAATGTAGTGAAACCTGTGCGGGACATACAGCCAACCTATTGGTAGAGATTGCGTGTTTGGAGGCATGCAGCCTCAGTTTGTGTTGTTGGACATTGGGACGTTTGAAACTGACTAGGATTTGCTGTGATGTTGGCAAGACTTGGGCAAGGTTTTCCCTAAATGCAGAAAAAGGTTTAACTATAAAAATAGCTCGTAAGGTCTGTTGGCTTCATGTGTGTGCAATGGAACTGCAACTTGAATTTTTAAATCAACATCTATCTTTTTCTTCCAAGTATACAACTACTACCTGCTGTTTCAGTGGCTTCATGTACCCACAAGAAACTTTCATATAGTTTTCCAATTTGATTTAATGTTTTGTATTTAAATGCTTGAAGTGTGTCATACCCCTACAGCAGCCATGATTGACTGTACAATTTGCGTACTTTTTATGTGTGTGTTTTTTGGAAATGAATGTTTAACAAAGTCCCCATTTAGCAATAACCATAATGCAAATAATTTTCTTAAATAAAATAGATGGGTAGCTTTTATTTTCTCACTTTGTGCCTTAAATTGACAGTCTGCACAGTATAATGGCGTAATATTGTTTCAAGTAAGATTGTCTGAAAACGAAGATTATTATTCGCATCAAGAAAAAAAAAACAAAACAAAACAAAAAAACAAGAAATTAGATTAATTGGACTGAATTGTTACCACAATGCATTGCAGTGTCATACAGATCATAGCTGGACGGGCCAATCAAATAATGTGCATACCCACATCTTTGTCCTGATTATTTCTGTTTATCTTGCTTATTGCACTGAAATATAGAATAATTAATTTATGTTGTAAACTCATGTCTAATAATATTATAAGCACCATGTTGGCGTCTGATAAACCTTCAAACTCATTGATCAAGTACCCAAATAGCACGGGGCACTTTTCGTCTGGGCTGTAGTTCCGAACCAGAGCGAATCCTGTTTTTCAGCGAACGCTGAAAATACATACTCTACATCCACAAAGTCACCTCAGGTTGATTCTCAGTGGAGCAGTTTCAGGTTGTCCTCCCTCATGAGTACAGCTTGGCTTCTATGGGTTTGAGACTGGTTACTGCTCATATGTGCTACACTTGAGCTGTCGAATAGTGTCAAACATAAAGCCCTTGTGCATGCTGTAGAGCAGGCAAAACTCTGATACTCCACAATACATCACTGTAGTTTAGAGATGTGAAGTTCCACCATTTTTAATTCCGATCTGATACCAAGTAATACGAACATTTTTATGTATACTTACATATATGTAAATTTACAACATTACAGTGAACATTTGTGAATGTAGTTATGAAAGAGGTATTTTATATCTCTGTATAAGAATTGCAATCTAAGTTGCCACATATGACAGATTGTCTTTACTTGCGCTGATTAAAAAGAACAACTAAAAATCTGAGCAAATCACATTTAAAAAAAAAAAGTAAATAAGAACAGTGCCTCTGACTTAGATATAATTCTTTTCGGACCAGGTCAGTAGTGAAGTAAAGTGACCCCAAACTATGCTTCGTTTTCATTCTGCCATACTGACGCTTTTTTCTCTCTCCCCTGAAAAGAGAAGAAAGCGGAGCCAGAAGGAAAAGTAGTTTTCATATCCCACACAAATATTGACTACAGATTTCACTTTTTACTTTTTTAGACTTGATTACAGGTTAGGTGTCCTAAATGCATAATTATTTCTTGTGAAAGGGGACTTGGGGTCGATATTTTAATGTGAAGATCGATTCTAAAAAAATAAACGTCTAGATCGGAAGTATCAATATTGCAAGATCGATATACACATCCCTAGTGTAGCTGTTGGCAAGAAGGGTTTGAATTCACTGAGCTGCAGGGGTCTTTGACAGTTTGCACATCCCCTATGTCCAATGTTCCCTCTAAACTGCGCTCTTGAGCAACTGCGCACTACTCGCACATTCTCAGCGCACAAGAAAATCTATGCAGAGCATAAAATAAAATTAAACATAAACTTATTAATTAATATCTAATATTAGACCTAATCTAATCTAATTAATTAGACCAATAATATTGTGTTCTGTACCATTTTGCATTGTAACTGAATGAGTGACACCATGACGCTTGTCACTGACAGGTGTCCAGCCAATCATACGATAAGGTTCACTTACACTACGCAGCCAATCACAGTGCTTGCCTATGTGCCCCGCCGATACACGTTGTGCAGGTTAGCTAGCTAACAACAGTGCGGCGGAGTTAAGAGACGCAAATACTGTGTGGCCACAGCGTGCACATCTGATGTTGCTCACAGTGGTGTTCAGTGTGCTCAGGAAGCTTGTGTGTATGCCCAGACACATGAAAAATTAGAGGGAAACATTGCCTATGTCCCCCTATGTCGGTTGCAAAGATGTAGCAGTTAGATGATGTGAGGGTGGTCTGTAGCTGTAAATGGGAGTCTGTCTATACTCCATATACTGGTGGTCTAATGGTTTTTCCCATTTCTTGACTAATGTGAGCTGGGGCACCTTGAACAGAATGCAAATGTATAGATAACACATGTATGTGTTAAAAAAAAAAGTACACAAAACTCTAACATTTTTCTAAACCATCTTTATTTAAAATACATAATGTAATGACAGCTGCTCGTTCAGAGGCAGCACAGTGCAAGCATTATTTTGGTGTTCACTAACATTTAAAGTGATACAAGAGCAACTACTCAGGGCAAACTCAGAGCCAGAGGTGGGAAACCGTGATGCACACTGTTAAACCTGTCTAGTACATGATGCAGTGTTAATGTTTTTGCTTGTTTTCATCAGTTTGATTGAGAAATACAGTATATACAATGTATAGCGATGTATGTGACTTCATATTGCCGACATTCATATTCCTGGTAAGAACTGCTTTAAATTTGCCCCAAATGTTAACCCGTCATTAACTAATTGGTCAACCACACCAACCCTGCAACTTAAACATGCATGATGAAACAAGCATGAAGCATGAAGACAGCAGTGTCCCAGGAAATGTGACAGAATTAGAGCAGTCAAACAACTCTGCAGTCGTAAGCATTTTGTTAGTTACTTTAGTTCATTTAAAAAAAAATAATTTTATTATTGTTCTTGACAGCATGATTGTGTCAAATGGCCACATTAGTCTTATTGATCATCACATCATATATTATTGTGACGTGAGAGATGTGCTTTTGATAGTTGATACTAAATCCAACAATACATCACCCACAATGCTGGAAAATCGAAATGATAAAATGAATGATAAAAGAAGTAACTGGCCTAAACACAGACCTTTTTTTTTTTTTTTTTTTAAACAATGTCAGAAACCAGGACTGACCAGGCCACCAGATTAGGAAGCACTAATCACACAGTTGGATAACATGGCTAACCAGCTTCAGTAACAGAGATACCACTTTGTGACACAGCCGCCCTGTTAACGCAACACAGTTTAAAACATCATAGGACATTCAGAGATTGACAGAGCTCACATGCTTTACCATGTAAAATGTTTTTTTTTTTCAACATTTAGGGTGATCAGATAAATACACAACCAATACATTTCCCATTTAACCACAGAATTACCATGCCATGTTTCCATTATATCAGCCTCACATTCCATAAACCACCATATTAAAGTGAACTTCATATGTTTTTCTCATTTCCTTTATATCCACATGCTCTCCACTATGACTATATTAGGATTGGTAAAAACGTGTCAATGTGCAAAACGATATCTACAGTTTTAAACACCACTGTTGAGGTAAAGGTGTTACTTTGGAGACAGAGCGTCAGTGTACCTTTTAAAACTTTTTTTATATGGTAATTTTTTTCAAAATACACTCTACAAAGTGTTTGTATTGAGGTGCAATGGCTCAAAATTTTGTTCTAAATTGCTATAAAACAGGGCTCCAGTTGTACTCCAGTTGGAGTTAGAATAAAAAGACATTATAAGATTAAAAGAGTCTGCACGGAAGCTTTCTTCTCATCATATGAAATATTGAAAGTTCACTTTTTTTTGGATATTTTACAGGAGGTGGATGTGCAACCGGATGACACTTTAGAAATTACAAATTCAAGCAAAATATGTAAAAATGAAATAAAAATTAAATCCAGGTATTATGCTATTTCATCAGTGGTGCCACCTGATTGATACGCAGAGTGAAAGCTTAACCATGCTTTGACTGACTCACACTGCTGCAGTCTTCTGGGATATAATAAAGGTATAATGAGTAGATTTCTTCTAGAAAAATAATCTCTCTCAATCATTACTTATGAGCAATCAGAAACCTATGGCGGTGTCTGTATCTGCAGAGACTCTGCCCTCGGCTTTTATTTTCTTATTTTGCCGTTCGGGATGTTTCTGGGCATCAGCCATTGGGTAGTGGTGTGCAGCCCCCAGCCAATAACAGCGTGCAGGGTGTGAGGGCGGGACTCTATGAAAACAGCAGCCAGGTGCCAGATTGTAAGCAAGCAGGACCCCCAGAAGGGGTTGTGAGTCGGGATGAGGAGCTAACTTTGAATGCTAGTTTTGCAAACAGCGGCCGACAAATCCTACTCATTATACCTTTAACAGACCAGAATTAAGTTTAATATAATAATTCTTATAATTTTCTTTTTGATATGCACTGTTTGGCATGCATCCATGGCAGTATCGTACCCTGTACATGCTTCAGTCACCAAAATAACAAATTGTCTTTTAGTAGATAACAACAATTTGTAGTTGGAGAGGTTTTCTTTTGGTTTGGTCTTTTCCGTGCGTGATATGGAAAAAGGTAAGGATTACTATATAGTGTCCGTGTATAGCCCTCTGTTTGGGCTACCTTTATTACTCCCTGCGGTAAACATTAATGTGATTGTGGCTGCAATGTGAGTTTTTCATTTTAAGTAGACTTTGATATGTTTCTGACTTTGACAGAAATGCTGTCATGTAGTGGAGATTAAGTAAATTTCACTTTGCTAGGTCTTCATTGATTCACTTCCATTGTAAGGAAGAATTCTGGAAACCTCAAAATCGTCACTGACATTTTTTTTTCTGATGCACGATGCACAAATAATTGAAATGATTGTACAATGTGTTACAGTCACAGATATTGTAATAGTCTAATACTAAGACCAGTTTTAACCCTACAGTTATACTAAAAAGAGAATGAAATGAAATCCATGCCTGCTACTAGAACCTCTGTATTCAGGCAACATGTCATTCCTCAAGGCCGAAGTTTCTGTCATAGGGGTGGACGGTACAACCGGAAAAGATACACAGTAGAAATCTAAAGATTTGGCTATGCTGTTAGTGTAAATACAGAAGAAATATTAGCTGGACAGTCACATAAAGCTCCCAGGAAGCTTCACTTCAACTCACTGTTGAGCCATGCAGTTGTTCATTGACTGACCAATAAAAACACAAGCTCACTGCTTCCCTTTTGTATGGAAGTCAAGAATGGCCATTTTTTAAGCCATTATTTTAGGATCACATGTTAATTATGTTGTTGACTTTGACAAAATGCTGCCATGTAGTGGATAATAATTCACTTTGTCTCCCTTGCCTCCGTTGTTTTCATTTTGCAAAAACAGAAGTCATTCCCGTGATAAAAATAATTCGCTCGTGTGACTACAGCCAACTTTCAAGATCACTCCCATCACAGTGAGGGAGGATCCATAACTGAACAACAATTAAGGCCTAAATGGAAAAAGTAATGAAGACAGACACCTGTTGACAGTAAATAAACAGTAAATAAGCATGAAAATATTTTAAGTAATCACCTTCTGTTTCCGGGTGATAACAGGTTAATTAGCTTGTGATCTTGAGATAATGACATTAAAAAAGAAATTGTGAACACGGCCGTTGTCGGCTTCCATACTTTCGGACTAAAAAAAGAAATGCTAACAAACAGTGGATGAGGAAATAAAGACGGACAGAAGACAGAGGCAAAGGACAAAAGATAAGAAAATAGATTCTTGGAAAATATGTTACTTCATTTGCCTTTTTTCACCAAAGACATCCTGACGTGTGACAGCAGAAATATATAAATAGTAAAGAAATGATGGCTGAATTCCCTTTAGCTGCTTCAGTTTCATTGTCCTGGTGTATACTGGCTCTCTCCGTTCATTAATTTACTATTCCCTATATAGTAGACATATCAGCAGTTCATCATTTTGTGTTACCGCTGACATTGTTGTGAAACTATAATTTCCACATCATCAAAATGCAACACAATGTATTGTGGGATTAGTATACACAGTGCATTATATAGTAAATGGGTAACGATTTTGACTTACCAGGACATTTGCGTAGAACAGAGCCATCACTGATATGATAAGCAACACCTGTGCTTTTACTACCATCACAAGTGAAAATGTCTGCTGTGAAAAAGGGCTGAAAGAAAAAGAAAACCCTCCACAGGTATGAGGAATGTATGGGAAGGCTCTTCACCTCAGAAACAAGCAGGCATCACTGAGAAGGACATCTTTTGGCTGAGTCACTGACTATTACTTGTCTCTCTGAGAAGAAAAGCCAGCTGTGGAGGGACCTTTACACATTCACTAACTGTGAATCTATGTTAAGACATGGTGCCAGTACAGGCAGCTGAGAGACGGCTTTAAGGCAATGAGAAACGCAGGATTCATAGTATGTTCAACCAAAATCCCAAAGTCAGACTGTGGCTACGGTGAGACAGTGGAACAAATGGCACAATTTACCATCACACGGTAGACACACACAGCATCTACTCTGCAGAGTAATAAGCTTTTAACTTCCATCAAGTATGAAGCTCTGCCTCCACGACTATTGTTAACTTTATTACTGGTAAATTAATAATAGCTTTAACTTCAGGCAATAAAATTAGATACTGCGCTGGTGTAATATTGTTAGCATTCCATATTCAAACTATACCATAGTAAAAATGATAGGTCATACCGCCCAGCCCTGGCCTGTCGTATAGTTTGCTATGAAAATCCCAGTCTTTATGAGACAGACTTCTAATGCCACTGATATTGACTTGCAGCTAAGAATAAAGTAAGTGATGTGTTTAGCTGGGAAGTTGCAGAAAAGTGTTTCCTGACTTATTTCAAGAAAAAAGACACATCCCACACAGACATATAGAAATAAATGCACGCGCACACACACACACACACACACACATAAAAACATTCAGTGCACACACACACACACACACACACAAAGATGCACACTTGCACACACTAGCAAACACATACATGCAGAAGATGGAAGCATCTGTGGACGATGATTCAAGCAATGGTTACTAGATCTTCAGGAAGGGGGTGCACATGTCTGAAAGGAAAGAGAGAAAGGCAAAAATGACAAACAGTTTGACCCAAACCGGTAATGTACCTGGTAGATGCCCCATAAAATAAGTCTCTCTAGAGATAAAGCCAGCAGGTAGCGAGATCTGGGGCGCACAAAGGAACATCTACACTTGCACACACATGTCGTGTACACAATTATTTTTACTGTTTTTGAAGACATGGCACATCCACACTTATCTTTTAATGGAAAGACAACTTAAGTACAGGTTCTGGTTTGTTACAGCATCACTATCACCGTGACTAAAGGAAATTCGTCATGTAGCCAGTAACATGCAAAGAAAGCAGGGTCACGTCAGTTTGGTGTTTTTGATATTTACATTGGTCGTATTTCATATTTTATTTTATAGTACTGTCCAGGTCAAGTTAAAGCTCCACAGCAGACATGGTGTCCGCGACAGACAACAAACGGCACCAACAAGTCCAGATTGATTGATGTGATTGATTGATGACATTTACCAGAGGAGGTGTTGGGGGTGAGCGCTCCACAGGCTGCTGGTTCAATCAGATGACCCAGCTATGGTTGTCTATAAATACGAGAAAAGAGATGCCCTTTCAGTCAATAGAATGAGATTTGAGGTTTTTAATCCAATTACAGGAGAGGAGGAGTTATGGGAGGTAACAAGCTTAGGCTGTAGTCTGACTTGGTTGTGGTTTTTCTATTATTCTAAGAGCATTTTGGGCAGAAATGAATGCATGTATCAGGATGTATGAGGATAAAATCTATGCTGTAAATATGCCCTATAACGCATTTCAAAATTGGCTCAAAAAACCTGTGTGCTTTCATTACACTGCATGCCAGCATCAAGTGATCAGGGGAATAAGGGTAGATGTTTGTGTGTTTAGATTCTGAAATATGTACAACTGGCAAGTCCATACTGGAGAAAGATATGAAATGGAGCCCCATGGCAACTTATCTGGTCTGCAGGATTGAATTTTTAAGGACTGGGCAATGTGAGACTAAATGTGTGCTTAAGTTTAATAAAGAATCACACAAAGTACCTTCTGGTTTACAACTCTTCATTCAGTGGCATATATTGATCTCTAGAGGTACGCCGCTTATGACTGTAGCGGCGTAGCTGCTTCTCTACTGTAATGTACCACTCAACCCGACACGTCACTCCCTCTGTCGGCAAAACTACCTACACCATCATTTCTTACTATATGGCACTGGTATGCTGCATCTGTGTGCCACATGACTCTGACATAGTTTGAAAAATGAAGCTATACAATTGTTGGCTTTGTGTGTCTCACAGTATGAAACTGCTGTGTTAATGGCGATGTTACTGATTCAATAGTTGGGTATTGGATTACGTCATGTTTTTGTTTTCAGGAGTGTAAGGCTTATCCATCAGTGGGGCACCAGTGACATGACATTCGTGTGACATATGCCAGTTAGTAACTGCATTAAAAAGCAGTGGCACATCTTTGTAAGTTTGGTCTGTTTGTAAGTGGCACAGAGTGACAGCATGTCATAATCAGCAGGGGAATATGTGGACAAAAATCATTAAACGCTGAAGGGCAGTGGTTTCAGAACTAGGAATAAACTGACACGTGGTCATGAAGCTGCAAACAAATATGTGCACCATTAAGAATCAGCTCATGCCACCAAAACAAGAGTGACATCCTCTGAGCTACTTTCTGATCTTGGCACTGCTGGTAGTTTCTGCCTGAGGATGTTAAAGTGAGATTTCTTACTTGGTCCCCTCCTCTGCAACACCTTCAGCATCCAGCTTCCCCTCCTCCTCCATCTTCTCCTCAGAAATCAGTTCCTGTTTCCGGTGTCGACGAAGACATTTCACGACAACCATGGAAAGGATCAGCAGAGCTAACGCTCCACCCACTGATGCCCCTATCGCAACAGCAATAGTAGAATCCCTCGGAGGGGGAACTGAGGAAAGGAAAGGGTTAAATAGTTTGTAGACAAAGGATGGAGACAAGTGCAAGGCTGGCTAAAAGCTTTACCGGGCCGATTAAACAGAGTGGAAAGGAAAAAAGTGCTGCTGAGTTAGTCTGCGTCATATGTGAGTGTGTGTGCGAAGGAGATGCTGAGGGACTAAATTCAACCTCTTGTTGGTCGTTAATAAGTAAAAAGCTGACTCATCACTGGTAGGCCATCACGCTCCAGGAAACACACACACACACACACACAC
>JAOXYL010000059.1:16780574-16790921 GCA_028564955.1 Terapon puta
ACACACACACACACACACACACGCACACAGTATGTTATATATGATCACTGTGTGGTATTTATCCTCAAAGTACAGTGGCAGAGAGAGCACAGTTCACTGCAATTCTGATGCAATGCAATGCGTTTTGCACCACTATGACAACACATGCAGAATGTCACATTTAGAATAGAATCATCTACAAGTCTGGATTCTGTAGTTCTGTTTCTAAGAGTGCTTAAATATACATTTTGTCAAAACATTCTCAGCATATCAGCATGTGTGATTAGCTTCGATGGTGTGAACAGCTAACTGCAGGATCCTGCAAAAGGACACTCGCTCTGTAGGTTCCAGTGATGGCGTGTGCCATATTTTGGCCCAACTGCGACACTTATTCATGAACTGCTACCATCTTGCAATGTAGCTGGTTCTGCCACTCCCTTGAGAGGAAAAAATGGCTGCTCAACCCAAGAGAAGTGTGTGAGTACCTGACATAGACCGATAATGAAAAGGACCGGATACAATGCAATTTGTGGTCACGTGAATGGTCTGAATAATATCTCTGACTGCAAGCTCGAGCCAAGACTAGAAACAGCTAGAAACTTTATAGATGAATCACTTATACATCTTCAGAGGTTAGGTAGGGTTAGTATCTTACGTTCAGTAACGACATTGAGCTGTATGAGACCGTGTCCCTGGATGCGGTCTGGGGGGTTTCTAACATAGCAGTGGTAGAGCCCCTCGTCCTCCAGCTGTACATCTGATAGGGTGATTGACAGGTCGTTCTTATCCAGGTTACCGGCAAACATGACCCTCTCTCCAAACCGGTCTGACCGCAGAGGCACCATTCCTTTTTTCCTGTAGTATGTCATAAACTATGGAGATACAGAGAGAAAGAGAGAGTTTGTAATGGGCTGAGGGTTCTCAGTTTTCAGGCATCCCAGTTAGGAAGAATTAAGATGAACCACTTTACCATTTCTTCTGTATCATTACGTGTTTCTTGGTAGGTCCAGTTCATGGCAAACTTGGTAGCGTCCATTTTATAGCAGGAAGTAAATGTGCAGAGGATTTTGACAGTTGTTCCATTCAATGCATTGATGTTGTTGGCCACAATCACGTCCATGCTTGAACAACCTGCGAATAGAAACAACACCTGTGTCAACAATGCTAGTGCAAACAGCAATTAAACATTGGAGCTGTACAGACTGATGGATTTGCCAGGACTTTGAACAACTGAACTTTTTAATCAACTAAAATGATGGTCACGAATGGAGCAGTAGTTCGTGTTTATTAAGATTCGTGTTTAAGACCACTAAAAGGCAGGTAACTCTAAAAAATCTGGGAAAAAAAGAAAATTAATTTTGTTGCACACTGCAGATCCTCATTTATCTTCATCATGTGATTGCATGCATGATCTGCACTTGTAATTTTATGTAATCCCACATGCAAATTAGTCGTATAAACTGCAAGAATATTTTAGGTCCCCAAAGTGTCCTGTAAGACAGACACAGAATTTTCACAGCACGCTGAAGAACTAAAAAGTGCACTTTGTCAGCAGATTCGGCTTCCCAGTATGTGGTGTGGATGTGGGTTTCCATGTAACTGCTGACTCTTCTGCACTCCATCTGGAGAGCGCTGCCTTTCAGGCCGACAGTCATTTGATGTGAGTTCCTCAACTTGGAGAACAGATTTAAATCTACGTAAGTCCCCCCCCCCAAGTAATTGTAGATCAAGCAATGTGCTTGCTATGTGCTTAACAATTCAAGGGAAGTCAGCGCAAACCAGACAGCACTCAGAAAGTGGCTTTTCACAACCTGTTTCACCGTAAACTCTCCTATTTTTGTCATCCAAGTGGTATTTCAGGTTTAAAATCGCTATTTCTGATATTAAAATATTAAAACTGTCTGATATTAAAGAACAATGAAATTATATTATTCACTTTTAACATGGTTGCGCTCCAGTTATGCTAAATGATGTCAAACACCATATATATGCAATAGTATGGATTATCATTGTACTTAAAGATTTGATATACTGTTGTTTTTGTGCTATGTCCCTTGTTATCAGCAGACTTAAGTGTTAATTTAAGTATCATTTCAGCAAGCCATGCAGGATGGATGTCTTTAAACTATAAAACATTATAAATTGATAGCAAATAAAATACTACACTTAGTATTACGTTGATGAAAGTGGTAGATGCTTTTTGCCACTGTGATCTGGCATCAATGTATTTGAGTAATGAAAACAGTGGAATAAAGTGCAATTAATCAATATAATTTATGCATTTGAGGGCATCTGATTCTTCAGCGTATGTTTTGCTTAATTAGAGGAGTATATTCAATTTATTATGTGAAGTGTATTCAGAGTAATTACAATCTTTGCCGTTGATTAAATTATCAGGAGGGACGGCAACATGGCCAAATATTGTTTTCAGTTTGGAGCACTGAAATGAGAACAAAAGCCCTTTCTCAGTCGTCAACGTTTTATGATCATGCTCTTCCCTGTACAGCAGTAGCTGCAGACAATGTTAGATGAGGTGCGTAGACTGGTTTGAATTTAACACTGTACAATACAAGTTAAAAGGATACGACTGCAGAAAACCTAACTTGAAATGAAATTAAAGTATCGTTTGGTTTCCTCAAGTTTCCTCCTCCCCTCTAAAATTATGTCTCAGCATGGGCTAACACTCCCCAGACAGAATCTGTGCCTCTCTCCCTCAGAGTGTGTGTGTGTGTGTGTGAGTGTGTGTGTGTGTGTAAGTGTTTGTGCGTGTGTGATGGGACTCTGCACCATTCTCTCCTCTGCAGTCGGGTGTTTCTGGCTCCCTTCCCACTGCTGCTGCACCACTCCACAGGCCTGCCTCTCTGCACCACACACACACACACACACACACACACACACCCATGCACTTTCTACATCTCCGCCCATCGTCCGTATATATAATTTAGACACACGCACAATTTTCCATGCACGCTGTTCTCCACAGTCAGGTGTCTTGTGATGCAGCGCAGCACCTGCTTCTCTCTCTCTTTCTCAATCTGTGTCTCTCTCCTAATAAGCACGCACACATACATGCACACACACACACACACACACACACCCTCCTACAAGGTGTGCGTTGTCAGCAGTGAGCTAAGCCTGCTAGCCGTGCTATGTCAATGTCATCCCCGTATACTGACCTGTACACACAGCCAACACTCCCTCAGACACCACACCACACATACACATACACACACACACACGTTAAACACTGTATACATATATACGTCTCCGCTACTACAACCCCTTTCCTTGATATATAGCGTGAGAAACAGTCTGATACAGGCTCCTGCTGACTCAGCAGTCCTGTGGATGGTGTGAAAGAGAGGCAGATGCAGAGACTTGCTAACAGATGAAATACTGCAGTGAAGCAGCCTCATGCGACTCCTCCCTCTCACCGCCCCTCCCTCTTTCCTCTCCCATCTTTGTCCACCCCACTTGCCTCCTCTCACACCTCTTTCCCACCACCCCTTTGGTCCGACCCCT
This sequence comes from Terapon puta, assembly GCA_028564955.1. Classification (NCBI taxonomy): domain Eukaryota; kingdom Metazoa; phylum Chordata; class Actinopteri; order Centrarchiformes; family Terapontidae; genus Terapon; species Terapon puta. The sequence continues at coordinate 16,784,076 of JAOXYL010000059.1, forward strand.
CAGCCGTACCCCCGAAATGAAACGTTTTTTCCGTCTCTCCCCGGCTTCGCTTTCCAGTACTACGTGCATTTTTGTCTCTCTTGCCCGCTTCCAGTTCCCTCCATTGTTCCCTTTTCTGACAAGGTCAATGCAGACAGAGAAGGTAAAACGTAGGTAGGTCTGTTACATCATCCTCCCTGTGCCCTCCCCGTTCCTCTTATCTAACTCTACAGTATGTGACCACTTTTTCATTAGGTTTTTACGTATGCACATGCAGTAATCCAATAGCAAAAGTAGTATAATTTTAATTCAGTAAAGCAGAATCAATTAATGTAAAGAGCCGAGTCCTGTCTGTCTGTCTGATTGATGGACAGTGCAGGCCAACAGATGGTGCTGCCATTTCTTACCTCTTTGTGGTATAAAAACCTCTTAACGAATGTGCAGTTGATATTTTCACAAATGAGAACCACGCAATGTCTTCATTTGTATTTTCAAAGAAAACAAAAAGATAAAAACTATGGAAAACTGAGAATTGGAGAGGAAGCACAACATATTGGATTTATGCACAAACATCAATCAGGTGCATTTTTCCACAGAGAGAAGGCACAGATCAATTTTAACAGGAAGGATGGTGACTAAACTGCAATCTTTGGACCATCTGAGAAAGTTTCAATAAATATAAGACTGAATATTAATATACATTTTTTATAGTAGCCTGGGCCAAGCTAGATTGTGCCACTTCTGGATCTCAATCCAATTAGGCATCTGTGGGACGGCATGAACGGCTTTTCGGAGCAGAAACCCACTGAAGACTAATTTGACAAATCCACAGACAACCTCTTTTGAAGGTCTCTTCTAAAAGTGATTTAAAGCTGCTTTGAGAGTGCAAAGAGCTGCAGCTAAGCATTTAGATGATGTTCCCCCACCCAAAAAAACATTTTGGGCTCTAATTTCATGACGATCATATACTAAGACAGTGGTACAATCCTTAACGGTGCTGGTCCTGAGTTCTCTGATGGGACTAAATGCTGGTCTTTAGTGTGGTGATGTTTCAGGGTTATCAAATGGGGACGCTTCTTCTTGAAAGTTGTTCAGAGCCAACTTTCTATTGAGAGCGTAGCGACACTTTATGGTGCCCCCCCCCCCAGGTTGCTGCCCTGTGTTCGTCTTTCTGTCTTTCACCAATCTAGGTGGCTGCTGCTTTCGGCAGCTTCAGAAAGGACCCTGATGCTTTTTTGGGGTCTGGCCTCTGACCCCCACCTCTTCTGAGCAGCATGATCACAGCAAATCCTCTACAGGACACTTCAGCTGGGAGCACTTGTGAAATCTTTATATGTCCCTGAGGCGACATAAGCTTAATGATGATGAGGAGTCAGGCCAGATTGTTAGAACTGATCCCAGGTTGGTTGCTGGTGGGAAAAAAAGGATTAAATTCCTGCCTTCAGTTGTAGTTGGGCAGATATTATTTTACGAGTGTTACAACTGACCCGTTGGTATTTCGATGACCTGCCACAAATCTGAATGCAGGTCAGGAGAGGGTGGCAGTGGACGATGATTCAGTATTGCTCTGCCGGCACAGAGTGGCATTTTTGCGTTGTAACACCACATCTGCTTCATAAAACCAAGTAAAGGCTACGGACCTTTTGGGTATGCTGCTGAGCCCATGGTGCTGCTTTTAAATATTCACAATATTATATTGTGGGGTTGTGCTTCAGTTGTGTCCTGTCTTGCTGGGCTTAGCTCTAGTGCCCCCTGCCTTCGAGAAAGGAGCACTGCACCCTGCACACTGCAGCACTCTGCACGCAGGTGCCAAAAGGGGGGGGCCAGGCAGCATTCGATACGGCTCACAGCAAAAATATGACATCTGTCAGTGATTCCTGGAGGAGTTGCAGGAATCCTGTGGGCTGCAGAGGCTCTCTGATTATGTCATGACTAGACTGGGACAATAGTTAGTCTCAGAACCCTAAAAACCAAACTAAAAACCAAACATTGTGCTGTGTGAGCACTGCAGCATCTATTTTTGTGACGTTTCTGTCATATTATCATTATGAAAACACTACTACGTGTGGGAAACAAAACAAAACAAAAAAAAAACACAGCACAGACAAGGACGCATTATCCAGTTTGACCTTGTTTCACTGCAGTGCTGTGGGCATAATAACTTGCCAAGCCTATACTCTCAGTAAATACCACATAACACTGAAAATATTGACTGGATTGAGTAATAGTTGAAAGGTACTTTCCATTCCGTGTCCTCCCCTCCCCTCCACTCTTTTTCACTTTATGCATTATTGACAGCTGTGTCTGCTTAAAGTAGAGTCACAAAGTCTGGCTGCTTGAAGATACAGCACATTTTAACTTTAAAAAAGCACTCACAGGCTGTGAGTGGGAGCTGCAACAGATATACAATCTATATACTGTGTGGAGAGTCAGATAAAAATACAGAAACATGCAAACACAGAGATGGACATAAACATAGACAAAGGCCAAATGATAGCATCAATCTGTTAGTATCACTATTAAGCATGATAATGATCAAATTACTGTTCCCCAGATGAATGTACTTGCGCTTCCAGCTGCTGGATGAGAATCTGTAGAAAACACTGTGTCCATCCAAACATCTTCCAATCTGAGGGTACCATTTTTGACCAAAATTGTATTTCTTTGATTTATTTCACCTGACCAAATTTTGGTTTCTCGTGCTTTAGAAACAGCAAATACGGATTCAGATTCACATGAAAAAAGTGACAATTTAATATTAATATTGTAAAAAGGTTGCTGACTGCTCTTTTCACTCGTCCCTGTTTCATTTACTAGTGTAAACTTTGTTTAGATATTTTACAGTGGCATCATGTTTAAATGTGAGAATTGAATTAATTTGTTTATATTATTAGTATAAAATTGCATCACTGGTTGATTAATTTGTTTTGGCTTATAATATGTTAAATAGTTTACTCTGTGGTTTGTGAGTTTGGGTTTCTTGTTTTGCCTGTGAAGGTTGGGGCATTTCAGCTCAATCAAGGGTAATGAGAGCAGGTTTGACTCATTAGGTCCTCCTGCGGGGGGAGGGTGAATTGATAAAAGCTCGTCACTGAGGGATTGTATGGTTTCTTTGTTTTTGAGAGAGAGGGATGGTGGCTTCCACGGGTGTATCTGTCGTTTGAGTTTAATTCAGAAGTTTGTTTAATTTCCTCGGTTAAATTTTTGTCTGGTTGAATTACTTTTTTTGTTAATAAATGCTATTCTTTTTGCATCTACTCCAGCTGGCCGACCTGCTTCTTCCACATCTTTTTTGTGCCTAAAGGACATTGGTGGCCCTTTATGTGGGGTGGCAGCACTACCAATATTTTCAGGCTAGGATAAATGTCCCTGGGATTACAAACTATTTAAAAAGCACATTTTGAGGATTTCCTAAATGCAAAATGGTATTCTGTGTCAGCGTGGGAGGGCTTTTTAACTTATGAATTATTTGTTTTCATGACATGTACTCAGGATGTCCTGTAAATGGGCCCTTTGACCAAATAAGCTGCAGCAAAAGTAACTCCCCTTCCCCTTACACCTCCTCGCTGACTGAGTTGCACATCTGTTTGTAACAGTTAAAATTTAGTTTCTTAGTTTAGAGTTTTGATTTTCGTGGAAAGCAAGACATTTCTGTCATTTTGAAAGCACAAGTTTACAGAACGTTTGACAGAACTTTGATAATTTGATGCTTGTGTACTTTCTAACGCCAAGTTAAGTGCTGCACTCAGGCCTGTTTGAAGTCCATGCCAGAGCGGTAACATGACATGCCTTCTGCTTTCTGTGTGCTGCTGCCCTCTAGTGCCTCTCTGCAGGAACTGTAACTGTGAGGGTTGCCGCAAAAAGTTAAAACACTGATGAGCTGAGAGGTTTTTGATGCAGCAGCTTCAGAAGTCAACGGGAATACTGCTGTTGGGAAAACAGCTGGTGCAGCAAGCAGGCAGCACGTGACAATTGTTTAAAAAAAAAAGTTTGTGTAACTATAAAACTGGTAATTGATTGCTGATTGCTGCATTAATTTCCCAGAAAGAAGTGGTAATGCATGTGGTTATGGAAAGGGAGACCACACAATATAGCTTAATCAGTGTGTATAAGACTTCTTCTTTCTCACACACTTGCAGCACCACTGTTCCCGACCTTAGTTGTTTTCATGTGTGAGCTCAGGGTGTGGCACTACATCTGTTATTCAACAGATAAAGCACACAAGCGTCTTACAGCCTTTGTTACCATTAACCACGTAATGTGTCTAAACTATGGATGAATTATGTAAATGAACATTTACATCTTAAATTAAGTATGCGCTATGGTTCAGATTTTTGAGACTGCAACGAAATTAATTTTTTTATTGATGGTGTACCCCAATGCAATGTGTATTTTATATTCTTAAATTTGGACATTTGACCAGTTTGCACATAAATAATAAAGAAGAATTCATTAATCCTTCCTGTTTTTCCCCCCTTAGGTAAAAGCTGCATCCAGTTGAAAAGAAGTAGCTTAGCAGCATCGCTATGCAACAACCTCCCCGGCAACAGTAAACTTTTGGGCATCTATTTTCAGTTGGCATAGGTGAAGAAGTAAAGGCTGCTGACACCCTCTAAAAATACACTGGTGTGAGTTCTCCCAATTTCCAAACCACTGAGCTGCAACAATTGATGAGGCAAGACGACAAAAGGGCCGTTTGAAGATAAAAACTCTGTTGCCCTCTCCCGGTATTTCCTCTCTCTCTCTCTTAGACTTGAATGAAACTGGATGAGAGCGACTTAAACTTTGTGGGGAAGCGTCATCTTCAGCGGCTGATTCGTTGTGTTGTGTCAACCAACTTTGCGTCGATCCAACCCCTTCCCCACTCTTACACACAAAAACCACCTGAAAACTTTAACCGCTGAGCGCCCTCTCAACCTCGCCTCAGCTCACATGGTGGGGAAACAGCCCGAAGTACTGTGATCCTTTTACCGCAGAAGAGTGAGAGCCACACCTGGCAAAACACACGCTCTCTCCATCACTCCCCATCACCTGTGAGCATCTTAACGAGTAGGATGTCTCTTTTTGTTTGGTTTGAGCTGTGCATTTGCATCTAACCCTGTAACTCCAGTGGGCAGCAGGGGGGTTGGAGGGGGGAGGTGGGGGGGGGTAATGTGCAGGCTTTGCTCTGCCCTGGCACTCAACACCGGCGGCTTGCGTAACGCGGAGTGAAGTTGGCCTGCCGTTTGTAAACCTCTTGCAGGGCAGCAGCTATGCATGTAAGCCCATTTGATACCACCACCCCTCCCTCCCCCCTCCCTCGGTGCAGCTGATGATGCCTGCGCGCTTTGCCCCCAGATGTGGGTCACACCTGTGCGGACGCCTGTGTTGGATCTGGATCTGGATCTGGATCCCCCCCACACATCCACGCCAACTATTATCCCCCCCCACCCCACCCCCCACCCCTCTCTCCCCATTCATGTGCGCGTTTAACGTGTCTGCTACTGAATACAGGGCCTATAAATATCAGCCGCACATTGTTAGCGCCGTATCACAGGCCTGTTTCCATCCATCACTCGATCACTCCGCCAGCATTTATTTTTATGTAGCGCATCATAATCCCGTATAAAGGCTGCGATGCGCCCAGGCCACTAATTTAGCTGTCAGCAGAGGCAAAAATGGAGACGCTGGAGAGGAGTGGGAAGAGGAGGAGGAGGTGGGGGTGCTTACAGAAGTGCCACAGCTGATCAGAAATCAATGGAGCTGAAAGCGGCCGACCACAACAGTGTTGGCTTTTTAGTGTGTGTGTGTGTGTGTGTGTGTGTGTATGTGTGTGTGTGTTTTCTCAAAATGGAATAATGTTGGGATCCCAATTAACCGACATTATCTCCCTCTCTCTTTCCTCACACACTCTCATATCAGATGAAGGGTTTTAGCTGTAGGGGCAGTGTGTGTGTGTGTGTGCACGAGAAGGATCGATGGTGTTTGCTTTGTTGTTGTTTTCTTACCGGAGAGCAGCAGCAGCAGCAGCAGCGCCGCGCTCAGCAGCTGAGCGGCGGAGCTCCTCTCCTGCGCGGGGGAAGACATCTTCTCTCCTTCAGCTGAGGGGAAACCGAACCAAAGCAAAAAAAAAAAAAAAAAAAACCCTCCTGGAATAAAAAAAAAAGGTGTATAAAAATATATAAATGAAGAGCAGCAGGTGCGCTCTCGGTGTGTGCGTTAAAATGCTACAACTAGTGTTTTGTGTGTGTGTGTGTGTGTGTGTTAGAGGCAGGACATGGCTGGCAGTGGCTGTAGCCGTGTGACGGTTGGTCTCATGGTTGTCGGTGCTTTTTTGGCGGTGGGCGGGCGGGGAAATAAACAACAGGGGAGCGTGCTCTCCCTCCACATGGACATTCATCATTATCAACAGATGTGACGAGAGCTGAGTACAGTCAAGAGCAAAAAAAAAAAAAAAAGCTAAGAAGAGAAATGAATAAATGAATTGAACAGTAGGGCAGACGTGATTGGATGAATGACACAAAAATATAACACTGTGGGTAGACTGACTAAATAAACCATTATATATTATGTTCACTGACATAGTTTTATAGGCGATCGTTTATTCATTACAGTAGTTTATTATGTACAATATCCTTCATGTGAATGTGTTTTTTTTGTTGGAAATGGCGTGTTATCGATGCAAATTCAGTCTCAGACTTGGTTCATTCTCTTTCATACAGCAACTCCTGTGCATTACTTCATCTTATCCTCTTACTTTAGACACTTTATATTTGTGTTTGCATTTTCTTATTTTTACTATTACTTTTAGTAATGTTTGTTTGTTGTTGTTGTTGATATTATAATAATAATAATAATAATAATAATAATAATAATAATAATAATAAT
>JAOXYL010000059.1:16791115-16824647 GCA_028564955.1 Terapon puta
ATTATTATTATTATTATTATTATTATTATTGTCATTATTATCATTGCTATAATGTTTTCCATATCGGTCAATACTGATACTTCTCTGGGTATATTATTCGATCTTGCTGCCTGTTTGAAGAGTGTCCTCCAGAAAGTAGGCTCAAAGAAATCAAAGTGTTCATTAATTAAACTCTAGAATATAGTTTATTAAGATAAGTAGAACAATGTAAACATTTAGCTGCGAACCTGTGGCCAACATGTGGACCATGTGGACAAAACGTGGGTAATGTGGGCCTAGATTTACATGCCCTTGGTGTTGGAGGGGGTTGAAAAATATTGGTTATTTTTCTAATCTCGGTTAGCGCTGACAGCCAGCACATTTTAGCAGGCCGTCTTTCTGTTTTGTTTTGTTTTTTTTTTTTTTTGCTTTTAAGATAACCAAAGCACTTCCATGTCATTGTTATTATGTTCTCTCTCTCAGGCAGCAATTTCCTCAGCTTTGGATTACATCACTTCACTTTCACCATCACTTTGTGATTCCGCTAATTTTGCCCATCTGTAACAGAGGGCATCGACTTTTCCCTGCTAGCTCAAGCAACACTTTGCAGTAGGAAAAGGACATGCACTTTGTCTGAAGTATAAACTGCAGACTGGCTGTGTGATGTGCCATTAGAGTTATCAATACTGAGTCAAAATGTGCAGAGAAATGGTCTCCCATCACCGACTGGAGATAAGAGCACCGGGAACACTCCAACTGAGGCACTTTCTGCTTCTGTTCACATGCACATAATAATGATGCACATGTAATTCAAGAAGGCAGCCAATAATAAGTCAGGCGGGATCAGTGCGTGTTGGACTTTTATTACAATACTAAAGTGTAACGTGTCGCTGTGAGTGTGTATAAGCATCAGGAAATGTGAGATCTGTGCAGGGTCATGAAGAGGAGGAGGAGGAGGCTCTGCTGAGAGGGAAAGGGCTGCCGTGCAGACAAACAAAAAATTAAGCAGAGACCATCCTCCTTAAATCCATTCCTCTATCCATCTTTCCTGGGTGGGAGGCAGGAGGAGAGGATACTGGGAAATAAAAGAGGCAAACACCAACTGGTAGTCACAACCTTTACACCCTGCCTTTTCACTTGTTACTTAGTGGAAGCAAAGCGAGGAGGCGCTCGCCAGTGAGAGCATGGGAAGGAAGCAGAGGAGAAGATTCAATAATCCCACCGAGGAGATTGATGATCTCAGCTTTCAGGGGGAAAAAATGGGTGTAGTCAGGTTAGGGGAAAGAGGAGAGGGGCATTAGAGCAGACGAGGGGTGACTGAGGAGGCGTTACTGTGAGACAGGAAGAGGGGGAGAGTAAGAGGCAAGAGGGACTTAGAAGAGTGGTTTGAAAACATTAAGCCATTAGGCCCACTCTCTCCCACGGAGGCTGAGGAGGAGGGTGGTGGGCCTGGTCGGAAGTCTGCGGTCAGCCTAACAACACTGCTGACTACACGGAGAAAGAGCTTCCTAATCCATTTTTTTAAAGAGGCCTTCCTTTTAAAGGAGCCATAAATACAGGCCTCTCATTTTATCTGCATATAGTGGTATTCAGTACATTCAGTACACGTAATGGATAGAAATGCACTTACAGACGAGCAACGTCCATATACAGTTTTAGAGACAGCTAATTTTGTCATTTAAATTTGGCAGCCTCAGTGTCTGTAGTGATGCCCTCATGTTTGTTGGGTTAGTACCAGCTGCCCGCTGATTTCACTGATAATTGAGTATTTTTATGTGTTTCACCTGCCCTGAGAGTTTATCACCTCTACATGTTAACTATATATGTGTTATAGTTTATTTGTTTAGTCAACAACTTTTCTTTTCTTTTTTAAAGACCTCTTCAGCCTCAGCCTCTTTCCCTGCATACACAATATTTTCAAGTTGGAACAGTTTTTCTAGTTTTTATCTGTGCTCCTCTCATGGCTCTGTAGTGGCGGTGGAAAAAGGTGATGTCACGCATTTCTGTGCATCAATCAAAGTTCACAACATGAATTAACATTTATTAATTAACATTAACTTTTGTTTATTTATCAGCTGAATTTAAGACTGTTAAACTCTAATTTATTTATTTGGATTCCCATTAGCCACCTCCTAGGTAGCAGCTACTCTTTCTGGGGGTCAGTAAACAAACAAAATTCAAAGCAAAATGAACCAAACTGAACACACACACACGCACACACACACACACACACACACACACACACACACACACACAAACCACTGTGTTATATAGTCATGAATATTTAGTGTTACAGTGAAATCCATATGATTTTAAAGTAAGTGTGCAGGGAAAATTGTTGGATATTGTATGTGAGAATGATATGAAAACTGTAACATTAATTAGGGAAATACAATAATTTTATAGTTGAAATAATGACTGAAGACAGTTACCATTGTGTCTTCCTGCTATTTAGGGCATAACTAGGTATAACTTAGGGCAGCAATTGTCATCCCCTCACTGACATCAGTGTTAAAAATGATTTATTCTGCCATCTGTCAGTGTCTTGGTCAAAGGGAGGACCTTAGTTTGTATTTAGTTGTAAATATGAGATTTTGCACAATTCTTTCAAACATCCCTTGCGTATGTCAGGTCAGAAACCCAGAAACTCATGCTTGGTACAGTATGCAGCTTTTATCTGTATATCATAGAGCTCAAATTAGCATTTTGATGGTATTGATGTTTGTGTGACAGTATCTGTCCACAGTCAGTGACTCTGTTTCATTTCAACACAGAGATCCCATGTAGCACCAGCCTCAGGCCTAACCCTGGTTGGTCTTTCTGAAGGCTCAGTTTGAACAGTTTAGGATGGATTTGGAGGATTTGGTAGAATAGTAACGTAAAAGCAACACTGTTATCCCATCTACAGTTTAAACATAAACCTCATAGAAATCTTGTCCAGTTAAATCTACAAATCATTTTAGAGGTTACATTTCATTACGTTGCATCAGATCATCTTGTGTGGTCAAATGGTTTCTTTCATCGGGGTTGGAAAAGGTCGCTGTCCTCGGTGCTGAACATCACCACTCAGTGTGGAGGGTCGTGCCAGCTCTTGCACTCACCGGCACCAACCTAACTACCAATGTGAACACTCTTACTACGCTTTCAGACATTCAGAAGTGTGACTGATTACACACACTTGTTTTCAGAGCTACAACATGTCACAGAGGAAAGTACAACAAACACCTGTTAGAGTAAATCAATACAGTAATACAAGAACAGCCCTGTTTCTCTTTTCTCTTTCTCTCTCTCTCTCTCTCTCTCTCTCTCTCTCTCTCTCTCTCTCCCATCTTTCTGCAGAGAGAAGAAATGTTGCTATAACGAGTGCTCCTTTGTTGCTAGGCAGCAGGGATATTGTACAAGAGTGCATCACCGCTGTGCTGACTGTTGCTGATTTTATACAATCAGAGGTAAGAGGTGTGTTAAAGTAATAGACTCATAAAGATACAATCGTTGGATGAAAGCTCTCTTGCTGTAAAGAGCAGTGTCATTCAAAATCCTTTATATAAAATTGCAGTATTTTTAAAAAATTCATTATATCTCTACATGTGATGCATATGCTGTTTCATTGTTGCTTATTGTGCTAATTAACATGTTCCTGTTTTTCTCTCCCCTTAAGGATCCACAGATTGTTTTCCAGCACCAGATTTCTCAGCAGATTGTTTCTTTTTTAGCTGGGGATGAAGTCTTTTTACTTTTAAAGGGGCTCATAGTTGTCCTATATAATCTAATGATAACAATATATTATAATGGTATATTCTCTGTCATGCTAAGACTTATACAAGACTCAAATGTTCTCCAGAAACACTAAGCTGTGTATGTCCCAAGGACAAAAATCTTCAGATCACCCATGAGGTAAGTCTACTGATTAGAGAGTTTAACCAGGGAAGAGATGACACACATCAAAAATGCAAATTCCTCTTTTGGCTGATTGTGAAGGACGCAGCAAGTTTATTCTCTGATGCCACGTGTAACCCAAACTCCACTCTAGTCAACTTTTTAATAGGCTTTCAGTCCGGCCGTACAGCTGTCAATAGAAAGCAAGGAAAATATCATTTACACGGGCGTATTTCATGTGTATTTAAGCTCACACATTAATTACAAGTACCCAATCATGTCATTTTGACATTTCACAACTTTTACTCAAGCATCTCAAAGATTGTCGTTGTGTATCACCAGAATTATTTATTTAAAAAGTTATGATTCTTCGCTGAAGTTGTGCATCGTTATCAATTGTTTCCCACTGCTTTTGCTCTTTACCCATGTCGCTCGAACAGAAGCGATCAGTCCTTCAGCACTGACAGGCTATCATTTATCATCGTGTTTTGTGATAATTATCCAATAGAGTGTCCATGGAGCAATTTTACAAACAAGGAAAAAGAGAAAAAATACAGATTTTACTGTAGAAGTCGGTGTCAGGACAGTTTACAATGAAGTGCTCTTGTCGTGCTGAAGGGTTTCCTATTCTGTTCAGTGATGGGATTGGTTGCTCAGACATATCAGGATCACTGCAGAGACAGAGCTTCCTCTGTGCAGCTGGAGGAGTTGAGAGAGAGAGAGAGAGAGAGAGAGAGAGAGAGAGAGAGAGAGAGAGGCGGAGAAAGAAGAAAGAACAAGAATTTTGAAGACTGAGAAAGCCAAGAATAGTTTGCTGTCTGTATTACAGAGAAGTAAAAGTAGCACTTTAGATTAGCACTCCATGGAAATGTATAGTGAGAAATTCCAGTAGTTGAGTATTTTTTTATATTTCGTGCCTTGGATACTACACAATTAAAATAAACTATGATAGTCTCTCCTTTTTTTTTGAATATGTAGATGACTGTACACACAAAGTATACAAATTCCCACACATGAAACCACTGTGAAAACAGATCTGTAAATGCATTTCTCTATGGATCCAGAAGAGGGTGCTGTGACTCCATGATATGCACAGTATCGCTGTGGAAGAAAACTGCCATCATTTAAACATTATTAATTTGACTTCTTTCTGAGCAAACTTACTCTACAAGTTTTACTGAGCTTATTAAGCATCAGTATCTGCATTCAAGCAAAAGATAAAATACTCTTTAAAAAGAAAAAAAAATGTTTTACAGAGTGACTTAGTTAATAGTGGTATTAAATTTGGTCTCTGGAAGTTTTCCCTAATGAATGTTTTTACAGTGCACCCTCCCCCTTCTTTTTTTTAATACCAACATTCACTCCACATTTGTCACATTAGAGTTGGCTTTAAGATATTTTATTGTAATGGCTCTGCAGACCTACAGGACAGTAAGTCATAGTTTTAATATTAATGCACCTTTCTGTGTCATTTTTCCTATAAGGACAGAGAAAATGAGAACATTCCTCAACAGCTACTGATGTTCCCTTTAATGAACAGTTATTACCACTATCATCATTAATTATTACTGAATATTTTTCATATCCTCTCAGTTTTAGATTTTTTTTTTTTAATTTGTAGGATTTTATAGAACAAAGCACAGACAGACAAACATCTCCCATTATCAATTGATTATCTATGATTTTTTTTTTCCACATTCCTCATCAGAAGGGCCCCTGGACTTCGGCAGAGAGAGGCCCTGGAATGACAGGAAGTATGATAGTACGCTGATGGTCCTCCTGGTAAGCTCAGAAGTCCACTAGCGTGCCGCTGGGATGCAAGCTCCGCTGAGTTGGAGGATGTTTGATTGACAGCTCTGTTCTCCAGCCTCCCTCTCTCATCTTGTCTTCCACACACGTCCGTCTTGTCCCTCGCTTCTGACACCCCAGACTCTTTGATCACTCTGCATGTTTGTACTGCACTGCAGAGAACTACTGAGGACTACAGCGAGAGGAGGAGAGAGAGAGAAAGAGAAGGAAAGGGGAGGATGGAAAGAAAACATTCCATCTCTTTGTTTTTCTCTCTGTGGCATCTCGCCTCGTGGGAGCGAGGCTCTTTGTGGGGAATTTGAGAGCTTAGCAGGCGTGTGTGACCGAGTTTGTGAATGTATCTGTGTGTGTGTGTGTGTGTGTGTGTGTGTGTGTGTGTGAGTGCAGGAACCCCGTGTCAGTCTCTCTCTTGTTGACTTCTAAAAGTCCTCCACTGGCCTGAGACATGACGCTTTTCCACTTCCTCAGATAACCAAAAGGATGAGAGGACTGAAACTGGGAAGAAAGGAAATAGCGAAAAAGAAAGAGAGAGGGGGAAGAAAGTGAAATAAAGACTTCCTTCGGCGGGAAGGAAGAAAATAAAGTTACAAAAGGAAGCACACGAAGAAGGAGTTCATTAGAGCTACATAAAGAGTACAAGTGAGGCACGGCGCAAGAGACAGAAATAAAGACAAATGAGAACAGAGGTAAGGGGGATAAGACAGAGGTAGAGAAATGATAAAAGCATAAGATGTTCAATGGGATAACAAGTCGACGTGTCATTCATCTGTCAAGGTGACAAGAAGTACAGCTGCCAGTCTCCTTCACAGAGGATGCCACTGCTGATTTATTGACTTTGTGTCTGTCTGAGTTCAAATTACGGTTAACTGCAGGGTTTGGAGTCGCACCTTCCTACCCGGGTGAGACTTTTGGGGGCGAAGTCACACATCAGCAGCAGCAAGCCACCACAAGTTCCACTTTTATTAAAAATAAAAAATAAAGAAAACACATCTGGAGCCCTTTGTGCTGCCTCTTCTGTCTGTGTAGGTGGATTTTATTGGCAGAAAGAGACAGACAGACAGGACAGGAGGGTGGCAGTAACTTCTATAATTATCAATATTTTTTTGCTTCTGAATGTCATAATTGATAATTCTCTATGATTTAACATGAGACCACCACTATGACACACTTACTCCATTTAAGGTGTCGTATTCATATTACAAGTCTGGATATATGGCTCCCACATACTGTTAATACACTCCTGTTAAAAGAGGATCACAAATCTGATGATTTCTGACTTGATTTTCTGTGTCAGTATTAATATAGTTTGCAGACTTTCATCAAATCCATTAAATCAAGTTCAAACCATTCTTACTTGCCTAGTTGTTTTATCTTGTTTTAATGTGCTGCCATGACACCGAGTCTAGACTAACTTGTGTGTCGTCATCCTCGGTTGGTGCTTGACGTCCTTGTGATCCAACCTGCGCCACTCAAACTGCCACGCTACCTGTCATTTCTGTGGCCTGTGTCTTTACAGTAAGCCCAGATAATCCTGCCTGTTTATTCGTATTAGGTCTGTGCTACAGTATGTGCCGTGCCATCGTAATGCTTAAATCCTCATGACTCTCTGTCTATGGCAGATTTACGGCACTAAGCCCTGTTAAACAAGTAGGATTTGTTGTGGCAATAGGGTAATTTGAAAGGAAGGCCCGACTTCTGTAATACATTATATCATTATATAATAGTTACCGCTGTAATCGTATGAGCTAGTTGAAGTGTTATTATCTGGTGTTTGGTGACATTACTGTCAGGCTTTTCCTGGGCTTAACACAGTTCAATGTATAAGGAGATGTAAGATCCATTGGATGCATTTTGACACTTTTGTGGTTGCCTTGTCAGCATTTTTTTTTTCTTTTACTCCAGCCAGGCGCAGGTGGTCCATGTTAAATTTAGACGCTGTTAAGTCGCAAGAACAATTACTTTACAGGAAAAATATGCAAGGAAAGCATCACTGATTACACCGAAGGTATGCACATACCTCCCGCGCAGGTGTGGAAACTCGTGTGGAAGCTGAGGGACGGTAATGGCCTCCCACACCATGCGCAATATTGAACCTTGCAAATACATTATCTTAAACCCCATTGTCTTTCCACCCTCTGCATATTTCCTTATTCCGTAACTCATCTTATGGCTGTTTTTCTTTCCTCTAATTAATTCTCTCTTCTCTTCTTTTCTCTGTGATGCTGGCGAGAGCAGGGGATAGAGGCTGTAATCAAATATGCAGCTCACCCTGTTTGTGCTCCATTCTTTTAAATCTGGCCCCAAAGTAGAGAGATCTAATTACTTCTCTCTCATGCAGAGAGGGTAAAACCAGGACTCCCCGGCTTTGTCAGTTTAGCCGAGGAACTGTACAATCTCACATTTTCTACACTTTTTTAACTGTGAAAAGGACGGCTTAATCTTATTAGTGCTGGGATTCTAGTAAGCCTAATTTGCTGTATTGTAAAACATCAAGGTAATCTAATGGCTCTTTAAAGGATACAAGACAGATTACACAACGACTAACTCCAGTTTTACGATAATAAGGACTGCCCAGAATAGGCATATGGAAGAAAGGACAAAACCATAAAGCCATTTCTTTTTTCTCTTACAAAGTCGCTCTGCGCTGGCCTGACGGGTGCACGTCCTGCATGCGTACAGTAAACACGCCACGACTCGTACGCGCGCTGTCACGTGCAAATGGACCCGCAAGATGGCCACAGCCACCGCAGTGAGTTTTGCAAATGAATCGCACTCCCTCTTTGAAAAACTCTGCATCTATCAAAGAGGTCTCTGCGGGAGCTGGCCGACGCTCGTCTCTTCGGCTCTTCCTCTGCCTGCATTGTCCCTCTTTATTCTCCTCCTGGGTTTTTTTTTTTTCTGACAAAATTCAAAGTGAAAGGATTTTAGGGGCTAACATTTGCAGCTTTGTATGGAGATTAGACGGGGAGAAGAAAGACGACGTGTCTGCGTGTGTGCGCGCGAACAAGTGTGTGCGTACAGTCGCCGGCCCATTGTCGACAGCTGATGCAGAGTTAATGTGATAATGACAAGCAGAGATGCAATTTGTTTCCTAGGGAGCTGCGTCATTCAGCCATTGTGGGGGGTTAAAAGGTCCACAGCAACGCAGCATCAGCAAACTGCTAAAGCGTTTTATATTTACAGCCAATCACCCTGACATGACCATGGAAATTAGACTCAAGCAATATCACTTATCTCGGCTATGGATGTCAGTCTCCCTCTCTGCTCCTCCGTTTTGGCCTCTCCGTCATTCGCATCGTTATTGACTGGCAAAGTCTAGCTCTCCGTAAAGGACTGCTCCACCAAGAACCTATCATTTCGGTGGCAAATACTCACTGTCTGAAGGCTCTGAAGGGGGCTCTGAAAATGCGTTGCTGTTTTGCAGAGGAGGGTAGCGACAGTCAGGCTGGATTAACAGCAGCTACAGTGGATTCAAATGGCAACCAAGAGTCATAAAAAAATAAAGACCTGTCAAAACATATTCATGTACCTGTGAAAACATCTCAAACCACTCCTGCAGCATAAATCTCCTCTGCTATGATGAACGCGAATCGCTTCTCAAATGAATTACTAAATATGCTACTTCTGCTGGAGTTTTGTGGTGACAAGGAGGTAATGCTGTGACACAGTGTCTTCACAGGGCTCTGCAGATGGTGGATTGAACCTACGTCAAACTATACTTGGATGCAAAAGGAGACCTATATGCATGTACACAAAAGGTTACTGTCCAAAGTAGAGGAATGCAGAGTGCACTGTAAATTTTCAGTAAAAAGGGGAGTATGTGCAGCCCTGGAATAGGCCACCACTGTCACGATGCAATTGTGCAATAAGCTTTCTCATGCCGTGTTTCTTTTTATTCTTTCCTCTCCTGGCATGAAAGTAATCATTTGGTTGATGACTTTTGGAGTACTATGTGTATAGCTTTATGATAACTTTGTTAAGTTCTATGTAAAGCTGAGTCTGATTAATATTTAAAGATGTGTATGCGTTTTAGATGCACAAACATACAGGCAGAAGTACAAAGTCTGATTAAAGCTTTTTTGGCCAAGTGTGTTTGCACAAACCAAGAATCTGTAAACGTAAAGACGTGTAGTCATTAAAATACCCAAGAAACAAATAGACACATGTGTGCGTGTGCACGCACACACAAACACACACACGCACACACACACACACACACACACACACACACAACATGCCAGCCAGCATGAGTCAGGCAGTAATTAAAAAGTGCTCTGTTCTTGGAGTCACAAGGTTGTTCTTGTCTGCAACCTTGGGAAATGCATAATGAGAAACAAATCTAGTCAGACCAGCAGTCTAACCTTCACTTGTCGTCTGTATTTTAAAATTCTGTAAAACACCTCATCACCCTTCATCTTACTTACAGATTTCATCCAAAAATGCCTCTTGCCGGTGCTCATTGTTCCACATTCATCTTTTCATTTTCTGCCTTTTTATTGCTGAAAGCTAGCTCTTGTCATTCTTAATATTTATTTAATTTCCCCCTGGTGTTCAAAAGTTACATTTGGATAACAATGCACATGATGTCTGCAGTGATATGATAATCATGAAAAAAGGCAATGACATCAAGGATTAGAGACATTAAGAGCAGAACCATGAAACTATTCCAAAGCACATGAATGCGTTTGTGTGGAAACCCCAACATGGATCACATTCCTCTTTAATACCCTCTGAGGCCATCATACCTAGATCAAAAATCCGAGCAGGTTGTGTTCTCTACCCCTGATGGTGGGGGATTGATCATCTCTATAGACCAGAATTTTAATTCTTTTGCCAAATGTCCACACTGTCGGAAATGCTTAGCTAGAGGGGACACAGGATCTGTTGCTACTGCTGTGTTTTACCAAGATAGAATATATCTCTTGCGCCTGATGACATAGTGTTTATAAAACCACATTTTTTAAACCTTGTCTGTTTTGAATTGTTTTGATAATGTTCTCTGTCAGAGTTAGCTGGCCAATTAGGCAATATAGGCAAATGCTAAAAGCGCCATGGCCTCAAGGGGGCACAACAACATTGGGTAAAAATTCACCTTCTATAATTGTATTAACTAGTTTTTACTATTAACTATTAAGCTGGAAAGGTCACATAGATTCAAAAGCAAAGCAATGACTAATTAATATTACTACAAATGATAATACCAAACTTGTCACAAAGACCTAAACTGTCCGGAGCACAAGAAAGAAAAAGAAGAGGAGGAAAAACAGGAGAAAGAAAGAGGTAAAGATTCAGTAATTACACATCGATCATTAGATTTCTTTTGTAATTGTATGTAAATCGCCGATGGAGGGGGGCGCCATATGAAATCTCACCTCAGGAGCCACATTAGGTAGGACCAGTTCAGCTACTTGTCCAACTGTCCTTGGATCGCAACCCGGTCTTGTATATTTTGCTGCAGCTAATGAGACTCTTGGGGGATGTTTTTTTTTACTCCCTAGAACAGAAAATGCACAGGTGTTGCTGATGACAGTAAGAATGACTCTATTCAGGAGGACCCCAGACCTGAAGCAGCTAAATGGAATTCAGCCATCGTCAATTTGACAGTAAAAAGGCCTCTGCAATTACAGAGGTTTATTTGCCTTTTATGTGTACTGTTCTCCAGATTAAGTAATAGATGTCCTGTATTGCTTACCTGAAGACCACCTTTGTAAGTATATATACTGAATATATGTGCTCTAACTTAAGATGGTAGGCTCTAAGACTTAATCTCTTAAAAAAAATGGCCATAATATTTCCACAGCCTCAGCTGCTGCTACGGCTGCTACCTTAGCGTTGGCCCTCTCGTCTTGTCTGTCTTTCTATTTTTTATGTTGTTTTCTTCTCACCAAGTTAACAAGACCAGTGCTTATGACTGGATCTTTGGCTAGAGATCTGATAAACAGAGATCCTCCAGCGTGCTTGTATTCTCGCCTTACTATAACAGCACTGATAACATGGTCCAAGATGGATGGCAAGTGGGAAGGGACACACTGCAACACTCTTGGGAACAGTGCTGGGCAAGTGTGCTCCACTTAGTGTTCTGCCAGAACAACTCTGACAGCATGTTAATGCTAGTGAGGCGACGGGTGCCAATACTCTACCCCATATTAAGGTTTTCCACCAGAGCAGATGCCATATGTTCTCTTCTACCACAGCCACATGTCCCCTTTCCTTTCAGCTCCCCCTTAAAGGGACCCAGTGTAAATGAGGGAAAAATCAACAGATTTTTCTTCAGTTTTCTGTTGCTAATGTGTTTCTGTGTTCAAAAGCCAGCACAGTTGGGAAAAGAACAGTCTTGACACAAATAAATAAATAATATGAGACATAACCATTCTTCTTTTTTTTTTTTGCTTCTCCCCTTCACAGTAAAAGCAGCCTGTTTTTCCTTCCTTTTTTTTCTAAAGAATGGATTTCCATATGGCAGATGATCTTTGGCATATATCACGATCCTTACTTATACTGAAGGGACAAAACTTTTTCTGCTGCAGTGTTTCCAAACTGGATCAAAGGCAAGTGTACAAGTGTGTGAAAAGTGTGTATTAAATAGAGAGAGGCGATGTAAGTCGGAGAGAGGCAAATCAAACACAAAATAAGTAAAAAATAGTATGCTTCGACACAAAAATAAAAAATGCATGGATCAAATCAATGTCTGTCTTCCTCATTCACTTGTCTCCCCTCACTTTTGTCTGTTTTCCTTCTGATGGAGGAGAGTTTGTGTGTTTAAGTGCCACAGAAACAGGATTTTTTTTCAACAGAGACTCCAGATTTCTGCAGTTGTTTTCCCTCCTTTTCTCTCTTTTTTTTTTAAAAGAGGCAAACTTTATCACACATAATCAACTTATTCAACCTACCAATGACAGATAGTGAGTGCATGTCTATTTCTATGCTCTGCAGTCAGACAGCCAGAGAGAATAGATACACATATGTATGATACACAGACAGAAACCAGACAAGCATTTATTACATTGTTAGTCCCATTTATGACCACAGCTCTCCACACTTTTTTCTGGGATCAGGTCACCTGGTGTTTCCAATGCAAAGATGAGGGGAAAGCCTGAAAATGCTACCTGTTCTCCGACAGCGAATTGCATGTTCAGAGGAGTTTCTATGATCCCGCAGATGTTGTCTGTCTGCAGGGAATGATAAAGATGTTTTGCCCAGAGTGAAACAGCGGTTTAACATTTCCGCAGACGGTGCCATTCTGCTCTGCTCCGCTCTCCTTCTCTGCTGCATTAGCTGTGGCAGGCCTGAACACTGGAGTGTGCGGAAACGCCGGAGCTAAATGTTTCCTACACCCTGTGCAAATAATCAAAGTTAAAGGAGTTTTTCCCATCCAAGTCGAGGATCTAACTGGAAGGTGTTGTGTGCTTTAAAGCCCTTTGAGCCAAACTTCTGATTTGTAAGATATAGTTGGCTTCCTCACCCCTAGCTATTGATGTAAAATCTCCAACACAATACCATGGTGGTCATTATTATCACCAAGGATGGTGCACTCTTCAAAACGACAAATTAAATAACCTTTGCAGCTCATCTTCACCATCAACCTTTTTTTTCCTTTTTCTTTTTTAAACACCTGGTGCACAATAGATCCCACAAAGGCAGATTCAATGTGATCATGCGTCATTGTCAACCAAAAAAAGACGTGAATAAAACTGAACAAAGTCATGACGTAAAAAATGGATTCAGTACTGCTCAACACTGCATTTTGCAGCATGGTGCTTCACGGTCACGCCGCTCTCATTGGGTATTGTGAGTTTCTGCTCAGAATTCAACTGCTCTTCCTTTCACACTTCAGGAGTTGTAGATATGTAATATGTGTAATATTTAACATTCAAAGTCAGGGAGACCCAGTTCCACCCAAGTCTGTAAACCCCTCACACTGCTGCATAATTTGGGAAGATAATTATTTTGGAGCAGCCATGAATCGGAAATGACCCCACAATTGATGGCAGGGGCGACCTGAACCCAAAATTGGCTCAATTATCTCCTCGCGTGACGTCAGCGTGAGGCAGTTTGACGGGTTGGAGCAGGAAAAGCACAGGTGCAAATAATAGAACTGACGATGGCTGAATCCCATTTAGTTGTGTCAGTTTTGGGCTCCTGGCGTCGTGCACGCCGGATCGCTGTCCTACTCTGGCGACTTTCAGCGACACTTGAACAGAACAGACCCGACGTTGAAGTCATTAGTAACACCTGTGCTTTTCTTACAAGTCTTCTGCTGCGAAAAGGCCCATCGCGCTCGTATCCTTATCCAGGTGTCTGGCATCGGTGTTTAATGCAACAGACTCCAAACCCACGTGTGTGACATCAGCACTGACCCGCCAATCTCCTCTTCCACCAAAGGTAAATTACTGTCTCATGACTGGCTTCCTGCTCTCTATTACCCTTTGTCTCCCCATTTCTTTTCCACTTTTTTCCTCTGTCTTGATTTTCTTTCATTTTTCTTCACATCTGTGTCTCTCTCTCTCTCCAGTGCATGGTGCAAACAGAACACTTCAGCTTTGTTTTTGGTGCCGCCACGTCTGCACGTATGTCAAATTGAGTTGGGATCATCATTTATCGGCTAGATTTCTTGTTGTATTTCCTTCCTCTTCCTTGCTGCCCCCCTCTGTAGCTCATATTTATCCAACATTATCCCCATCTGAACCAAACGGACTTGTTTTTGAATTCCATTTGCTTGACAAGATATTTCCCGACGCCTCATAATGAAGAGAGGGATGAGTTTGTTTACTCAATTTACCAACTTATCCATCAGACTCAGTTTGGATTAGTCTTTATTTTTGGGATGGATTTGCTTCCACCATCCATCTCTGTCTTGCTCCCTCTCTCACTCGTGCACATCTCTCTTGGCCTGTCCCTATATATAGTAGTATAATAGTATAATGTGTTTTATTTGGGAAAAGTGCGACAACTCCGACATCACATGGAGATACACGCTACCTGTATATAAACCCCCCTCACCCTTCTCTTGTATACTTGTGTAACAGTGTGTGTGTCAGCAAGAAAGAGAGAGAGTTATCGCTTTAAGACCAGAACTGAAATATCCTCTGTCTCATGAGGATATCTTCAATGTCATTTTCATCACTCTTCGAAACCTGTTAGTTGTTTTAATGGTGCATTCAGGCTTTTCTCACCAATTTGCATCATTTGACCAAGTAATTCATTATGTATTTGTGTATATGTGTGGACCTGGATAGAGTTTAAATTTTGTACTTTTTTGTGGCCTGTTGGAAAATTCAGTAACTCGAGATCTAAACTGGGAATTAGTCACATCAGCATGTATATGTTAAATAATGGCCTCGTTTGTTAAAGTTCAGCTAGCACAACTCTGAATGATTCATTAAGGTATTCAGAGGTCTAGGGGACCCGAGACTTGTATTAAAATATATCATAAAAATCAATATCAACCTGAAAATCACAACACTGAAGGCCTTCAAAAGCCAAACCCATGATCCAGCTGCCTCCCTCTCACTCGTAGTTCAGTGCCCCACTATATCATTTCATTAACTTTGCCTCCTATATCATCCAGCGGGTATTACCATGTATATATTTATGACTGTTTATTTTTGTTGTCCCCCTCTCTGCCTGGGCAGGCCCTGACTGTAAAGCTTATCAAACATTCTGTCTGATCAAAACCTATGAATTATGAATAGAGAAACAAACAAATGTGTGTGTAACCGTGTGTGTGTGTGGATGTGTGTGTGAGAGAGCGAGAGAGTGAGAGAGAGGAAAAGTAGACAGCGAAAAAGATAGTGGGATTGAGTCTGATCAGGATTAATGAGTTATGATAATGAGAACAAACAATTCTTTGATAGTGGAAGAGGAAGCCCTGCAGATATTTTCAGTTGGGTGCGTGTGAGAGAGAAACAGAGAGAAACTGTTTTGTGTACTTTCTTTGCTCTGAGCAAGTTGTATGATCCCACTGTGCTGTATGTGTGGATGGGTTTACTGTCTTACTGTAAGTCTGTGTGTGCGTATTTACATTCGGCATTGTCTCCGAGTGTTGAAGTCAGTCACCAAATACGAGTCACCAAATGCGAATTTTGAACTTTCCACATTACATTTATTAATCAGATCGTCAGGTGTGTGTGTGTGTCGCTCACTGAACAATAACTGCACTGCTTTCTGACATGTGCTGTTCAGATTGTGAAGCCCCTTGATGCTTAAGATATTAGGCTGTACACATAAAATTGACTTGACCAAATTTCTGATTCTCTATTTGGTTGCTGATGTGATGTGTTGAAAACTGCAGCAATAGAAACTTAACATGTCAGCATCATATCTGAATCAGCCCAGTCAGGATGAAGCGACATTTCTTTAACTCTTTTTACAAAGCTGAAACCTCAGGACTGCATGCAGAATAAAGCCAAGCGATATTATTGAAATTAATATCCTTGAAGCCTAATCTAAAAAAAATTCTAGTCCAGTTGATGTTCACTGTAACACATGACATCAGCCAAATCTAATCCATAAACAACACCTTGAATCGTTAATTTTATAAAGCAGTTTCCTTGGAATTAATAATTTAGACGTGGTTGTAATGTGTGAAACATGAAAAATAAAATGATAATATAGAGTTATTTCCAAGCCCTTATGTACAATAGAGTACAGCATGAAAATGATCTTTTGTTTGTCAGGTGATGTTGTTTAAGATCTTTTTTTTTGTTCTTTTTGCTTCATCGTGCTGCACCATCTGGAGAAAATAAAACACTCCAAAGGGCTCCACTCATCTTAACCTGTTAACTTTCCATCCATAAACACATCTTAATAAACAGCATGTGAGCAGTGCCAGTACACCTACTGAGATTTGACTCTTTATAGCTACTCTCTCTTTTTTTTTTTTCCTCATCCTCAAAGGTAGTCAAAGCCTTTTGTTGCACAAGTCAGACTGTGATTGTTCTGCAGTTCAGGTGACCCTTTAAAGACTGCTGATAAACCCACAGTGGTTAGTTGAGTTGCACCCCTCACTGGCAATAGGCTACGATATCATGTGCGAGTAAATGTGTCTCTGTATCCGCGTGTCCTCTTTGAAAACTGTGCCCATCGTATCTGTCTGCCAAGGCTTACTTCCTCCCACACACCTGGATGGCCACCTGGTCCATCCACCAGGAGCACTACAAACACACACACACACACACAAACACACACACACACACACACACACACAAACTAGCCCAAAACTCCCCTTGTCGGTTTGATGCGTGTGTAACATCATGAGCTGTGCTGTTCACTTAGAAGAGAAACAGGCTAGCCTTCTGTTCAGCCTCCAGGTGAAGTATCGATCCCCCTCTGTCTCTCACTTCTTCTCTTTCTGCATCTCTGTCTTTGAAGCTTGGCCTCCAAACATTTTGAATATTTGGTGAAATGAAATGAAAATTTTCACCGCAAACAACACACAATTAGAACGAGGCAAAGCTAGCGATTGACTGTGGTCTTATTCTGCCATCTCCGGTCACTAAAAATACTGTAATTTGATGGCTGCTGTGTTACTTGTAAATCCTTGTAAATTGATGAGATACAACCTTGGGAGGTTTTATGGGGAGACAGACTGGTATGAAATCAGTGGCTGTAACAACATGTTGCTCAATGATGAGGAACACTCCAAGGGAAGGTCCAGTCAGGCAAGGACTTAAACAAACTCTATACCCAAAAATAAGACGTTGGTCTCCAGATATGAAGTCCAGCAGGAGGAGACTGGCATCCGGAAATGGAGCTCAGTTGGAAGTATGAACAAAAGTATCTGTGGAGCGAAAATAAAAGTGGCTAAACGAAGTGTCAAAAACTTTGAGAAAGCTTTGGAGAACAAATAATGCAAACAAGACTAATTCAACATCCAACACAGGTAGAAGGAGGAGATAAATCAGGACAAATAAAAGGAAAATCTCCCTTTGGGAAACTCTTCTTGCTCAGAAGGAGATAAACGACTCTGCTTGGAACTGCCAGGAAAGCGGACAGCGACAAGATCAGAGCCGCGTCTGAAAACAACCTGATCGCAATCAAGGACGACTTGCGAGAGCCGGCGGATCTTGCGAGAGAAGGCCAAAGATGTGAGATGAAAGAAAAAAACAGTGGAGACGCAGTAATGAACTTCCAGATGAAGAGCTCAACCAGGGCGAGATGGAGAAAGTCAGGCGAAATTCTCTGGAGGAGGGAAAAAAAAATCTGGTAGGAGGAATGTGACTTGTAAGAAGGAGGAAACAAACTAAAAGGCAAGAGATGCTGCAGGGGGGTGGGTGCAGCTGAGAAAGATTTATGTGGAGAGTTGATATGGTCTCAAAGAGTTGGATCTCTGCATGGTCCTGCTTCAACATACTCCACAATTTTACCATTTATTATATGGCATCTCACAAGTTCAGCGTATGTAAAACAAAAAATGGAAGCAGTCTGTTTAGCTATTCTTTGGGAAAAAAACAAAACAAAAGACAACATGTAATCTTATTTGTTATGGCATATTTTGAAATATTGACCTTTATTTACACAGTGAATGTTTTAAACAAGTTGGTTTAAATCTTAAGTTTCGGAGGATTTCAGATTCATCTTGCAGCCCCACATGAGCTTCAGCCCCAAAAAATGCAAACAACACCTCAGAAAAAGTGGGCACAGCTGACTTTAACAGTTAACCTTCAGCTCGGGGGACATGTTTGCAGTTAAGTCTGAGGACTGAGACCTGAGAAGCATCGCTGACTGAAGATTTTGTTGAACCATTCGAAACAGAATCACCGCGGATGCTTCTTAAGGTCAATGAATTGTGCTGCCTATTGGCTGCGAGTTAATCAGAACAAATGGGAATTTTTACTCAATAGACTGACCATTTTGACGCCACAGAAACCTGTTGGTTACAGTCTGCAGGCAGCCGCTCTGCTGGCAGACTTAGCAGCACGGTACTTCCAAACTGGGTTGTGGGCTGTGCTGTATTGCATATTGATCTATAATGCATGCTGCTGGCAGGGAGAGGGCAGAACTGAATTCCCCAGAAAGAGGGACAACGATAGAACTGGCTCCCTGATCCTCCTGTTTTGCATATGCAACCTCAGTCGCTGATTGAGGACATACCTGATCACGCTTAACAGAATCAGATCTGAACACTTTGACGGGGCTGCATAATGGAGTAGAGGCTGCTTAAATCGATTCCTTGAAATATTGATAGGTAATAAAAGCACTTCTGCTGTGATGGGACTGCTGAAGAAGGTGAACTGAGGCTAAAGCCTGAACGGTGCATATAGCTCACATTCTTTGCCGACACAATCGCAGCATGTTCGTCACCTAGCTTAAAGTTTTCTCTTCACCTTAAATGTCGTGCTGTCTCGTGGTGACACGTCATCCTTCTGTATTCTCTGTTGGTTTATTATTTCTATCAAGGTTAGTCTAGTGGAAGTATGAAAGAATCAGACTTTTGTGTTTTCAGTAGTATGAATGCATTTCAGAACAGCCAAACAATTTTTCTGCTGTGAGGGCTTTACTGTCAAGTGAACTCCGGCGCTGCCAACTGAATAAGTCAAAGAAATAAGGGTGAGAGTTTTGACTTTTGCATGGCTCAGGTAAACATTCAGCATAATTCACCATCTGCGGTGATTCACTGCAGTCAACAAGATCTGCAAAGTCTTTTCCCCTTTAGGCAACATATAAGACCTTTAGTGCAGCCAGGAGTTTATCATCCTATGTCTTGCATGTGGGGAGTTGTGGGGTTCTCACCAGGCTACTACCATTAGCTATTTCATGGTTATGGCCACATGACTAAAGTATCTGGAGTCTGGCCAAGTCTGGCAACAAGATAAAGGGGTTGTGGGCTTCCCTGGGAGGAGATGGTTGGATCTTTTATTGCAATTCTGATGCAACATTTCCAGTCACTACAGAACAAACTCAGCTGTGGTGATATCCTCCTCTTCCTCCACTGCGCATGCAAGTGTAGAGAAAGTGTATGCACTTGCACACACACAAATGTCACACATAGGAGTTCGGGGTTTGAAACTGAGCCTCATCTGTGACCAGCGAGAGAGACATCTTTAACATTTGTGTCAGTTTTAACAGAATCACATAGTAGAGCTCGGGCATTATGATGTTTTGAGTTGGTTTATAAAACCAGCAATGCAAGAAAAGTGGAGAAAGCAAGTTTGGAAAGGACTGAAGCAGAGACGTGTTGGGACTGGGGGAGATGGGCAGGAGAAAGTGCTTTAGACAGAGAGCAGTGGGGGCAACACAAGCTAAAAGAAAGATATTTTTAAGGCAGAAAAAAATATAGGAGCGAGAGTCAAATTCAAGCGGTCTGTTTTGTAGTGCTGCAAAGGCAAAAAACTGATGCAAGGCCCTGCAACGTGGGTGCTCTCATGTGCACACCCACACGCATGTATATCCAACAAACAAAAGCTCTTCCATTTTTTATATATATTCGTATCTTCGGCAAAACATGAAGCTTAAAGATCACAGGAGGAAATGTCTACAAAACTCAGCAGCTCTGCGTGGGCCGGTGACACGTGTCGATACCGGTTCAATGCGTCCGACTCCAACACGCCACACCGGCACCGCCGCAGGGGTTCAACAATCAGTCTCCCCCCCGCTGCCGATAATAATTGATGACAAACAAAGTGTTACCAGGTGCTCAGGTCGGTGTGTCACTAGATTCGCCCTCTGGAGGCTCCACGTCATTTTGTGGGGAATGTGTGGTCGAGTCAGTGGCTTTCATGACACAACACTTGGTCCTTCCTGATGTTCTAACTATCTCACAATGTGTCTGTCTCCTTCTGACAAAAATACTTTCAGAGGTGCAGGAGGAGCTGGTTTCTCTCTCAAGCAATACTTCCTTGTTATTTGGCGCGGGGAGCATCGTAAAACCTTCCTGAAACAGCCTGTCTGTCTGTCTCTGCTTCTCTAATGACACTTAGCACAGACTTTTCAGGGAGAGAGATTTGGAAACACGCCTGCATTCAGCTGGGCTCCAATTTTTCTTTTGAGCCGCGCGCATTCACTCAGTCTGTGAGAGAAATCCAAGTCATCAACAACGCAGGCTCTTTTTATCTTGAAATACATGAGTAAGTTCCCTGTACGCACACAAAAGGAGAGGTTGTGCAAGTCGTGAAATAACTGATCCAAAGTTCTGACGCACAACACCAAACTCAGGAGAAAAAGTCAGACTGTGGGTGTTGTCTGTTTACTAAAAGCTCCAATTAAGACAGCTCTTTATGAGGTGAATAGATCAAAACGGAGGAGAGGGAGCCATGAAGGCAAATGTCACACACAGTCTAGGAAAATCTACTCAAGGTAGAGATGTGGTGTAATAAACTCCACAAAGATATCAAAATACCATGCTCTAATTATGTTATCAACATATGCCTCTAACATCAAAGTGAGCTTTTCATTAAAAAAAGAGCACAATCGTGCCCTTTTCCCTGTCTCTTATTCAAGCTTGGTCTAATCAAAGACCTGTTATGAATAAATTGCTCCTCTAAAAAGTTGGGGCAAGCCTGGGAACTTTATCCGTGTTCACTTTTGTGTTGTGCCTGAACATTTGCACAAAGCTCTGCCTGTGGACACTTGGCTGGTGCGAAGTGTGGGATAGACCAAACTACTATAATCTGGTAATATTGTGTGCCTCAGTGGGCTTTTTCTTTCTCTGCACCCAAGCACTTTCAAAGCCACGACACAGAAAATTTAATATTATCACACTGTTTTTTGGTTTAAAGTGTGGAGACACTGTGCCATCTTCAAGGCAGAGTTATTAATATAGTCTCTTTATCCTCACCATAATTTGTGAAAGCCAGCCAGAGTTAAAGTAAATCTAAACTGCGCTAATAATGGCAGTGGTTTTCCACCCGCTCTGTGACACCTTTAAAAACAGTCACCTTGTCACCCTGTCACAGGTTGCTTGTGAGTAGCACAGCCGCAGAGTAATTTTCCTCCTCAAATTGTTTCATTTGAATATTATTTAAAGGCCCGAGGAGGCAAAGTACCCTGCAAAAAAGCCTGAAAAATAAACATAATTTTGTGAAGCAGGAATATGCTTGTCTTCTTCCTATTCCATTAATCATTTTACCAACCCTCAAATTTATTTTGCAACCTCTGGGAGTGTCCTAACCTCCAGTTCGGGAGCGACTGCTTTATAGAACAGTAAGCACACACGGGTGTCAAATACTGACAGATGAAAAAGTGCTACCCCCCCTCCATTGCTGGAAAAAAAACAAACAAGTTCTCTTATATTGACATAAGTGCTATCGATCATCATGTGGCCTGGTGGGAGTTTTTCAACTACTTTGACTTTGGCGTGGAAGTGTGTCTGCTCGGCTTCAAATTAATGGGTCATTGATTGATCTGGGATTCAACAAACAAATCTCAACAAAAAGTCTAAACACAACAATCTCTGATTGATTTCCCTTCCCTGCAAGGTTAGACTTTCATTTTCCCCACACCCCCCATGCACTCATAGGGAAACTTCTTTGTATTTGTATGGTGTGCAAGTGTTTGCTTGCACTTATGAATGAGAGGTGTGTGTCAGTGTGTACATGCAGGTGTTTGCAGAAAGGCAGAAGGCGGTAAGACGGTGCCTGACGGACAGGCATCGGCTGCGACAGTGACTGAGGGGAACGAATTTGAGCATTCAGCTGTCCATCTGACGTCAGTGTTGGGTGAGAGACTCTGTTCCATGTGTGGCCTGTAGAGGTCCCTGTTGTACTATGACAGACGTGTGAGGCAGCAGGCGGGTGTTCAGGGCTCCTATGACGGTCGCTGTGTGTATCTGACTGCTATCTTCTCTGGCTAAAGGTCATATTTAAAAATTTGGCATGCAAACTGATGTCTTCTTGTTGGTGTGTGGGTGTGTGCGTGTGAATGAGCATCACCAAACAATATGGTGATATTGGGCCATTTTGCAAATCCCTGAATTTTGTTTTAAACGTTGCTTTGATTTCATCACTCCCCACTAGGGAACATAAGCTCAGCGCAGCGGGTAGTGGACAGCGATGATAGCAACTTAAACCATAAGCAAAGGTAGACTCAGATGCAACAGGTGGGTGCAGCAGCAAGTGTCAGCATGTAGCAGTTCTCAAGTGAGCAGTATGTGTGTGTGTGTGTGTGTGTGTGTGTGTGTGTACATGGTTTGCATATGTGGTGTGCATCCCTTCTCTTTCACTTCACCCACATCGCCTCCTGCACTGGTCATCGCACACTGGCACATGAATCATGCACTGCAGAATCATTTAATATTAATGAAGTTTCTCGGGGGTCACCAGGCTCAAGAGGATTAAAGAGTTGAAATGACACAAAGCTGAAAAGTGGCGTCGCATAAAGGTTAAATGTACACAACTGAGTGTGCTGAGGGAGCGCCAGCCTGTGTGTCATGTGCATACGGCACTCACAAACACAGTGACCGTGTGTGATCTTGTGAATGCAGTCCCACAGACGGCGCACATGAGGTTTTAAAGAGATGAATAAAAAATATCAAAACAGCCCCTCTGCTGATCTCCCTCTGACTGCAGTAACCTCACAGTTCATCCGAAACCAGCTCGCAGAAAGAGAAAGAGAGAGACTTAAGAAAGGCAGTGAGTGACAGAGATATGCAGTTAGATTAGAGTGAGGAGGAGATAAGTGTGTTGGAAGCAGCTGAGGAAGGAAGAGAGAGAGCAAGCGAGAAAGAGAGAGAGACCGGTGACAGCGAGATGGAAATGACAGAGAGTGCAGTGGTGAGAGTGGATGCTCAGGATGGTCGGGGTGGAAACGTCTATCTGGTGACATGTGCATTAGCATCTCGTCAGAGGGAGGAGGCCGTGACATTGAGCGGAGGTGACACAGTGAGATGTGTTGTAGCTAAGCAAGCCGCTATCAGTTCCTTTCTCCCTCTTCCCTCTGCCAGTCGTTCTCTCTCTGTGCTGTGACCCCCCTCATCCTACCCCTCCATCTTTTTTTTTTTACATCCTCATATGATGATCCTTATATCTTATTTCTCTCTCGCGCTCAGAAGAATGAGCACCAGGCCATTAGAGCCAGAACTGCTTCCTCTTATGAAAAATGATTCTGAGCGTGGTCTGCAGAAACTAATCAACAAAGTTTCTGCATCTTTTTTGCTTAACCTCTAGATGCGTCTTTTTATACTAATAGGCCCATTTTAACTGTCAGATGTGTGTCTGGGAGAGCGTTCGCTTCAGTATCTTCACACTTGTGTTAATTTGTTGCTTGACCTGACCTCATCGGTGAAGACTGTAATATGCTTATTTGTCTGTGAAGATTCGCAGTCATCCAGGTCATGGTAATTTCTAATAGTTGGAAGAACTTGCTGGAGGATGATATTCAATATGCTTATGGTGACTATTATATAAATGGAATATATCAAAATTAAGAAAAATATGTGAGGGTGTGGTCATCACTCTAAATGTATTCATGCCGTTACACAGTAGTAATGCAGTTACTAAAGCAATGTTATGTGAATTGACATTTCTCCTCGGTCATGGTCTTCAGGTAATGTGTTGTATATGGGGTATTATTGTTTGTGTGATTAGCGTTACAGGAAATACTGTAAAAACAGCACCAGACAACAATGCATGTCACCAATCCTCCAGTGGTTCTAACCCAGGAACAGTCAGAGGACTAAAAGCAAACTGTTCTTTATGCCTCCCAAATCACTTGAACGGAGCAGAAACGACATCAAAATTCTTCATGCGGTGCTTTAAAAAAGCAATTCTGTCCCTCGAGGCGTGTTCTATCATAGCTGTGCATCTTAAACAAAGTGGCAGTGATTCTGTTTGTCTATTTAATGCTGATTGAATCTACCCATACACACATTTTCTTAGGTTATAGGGGCTGGATTGGCAGCAAAACCATTACTTTAATGGAACAGCATCCTAAACTTATTTTCGACGCAGTCATCCACATTGATTTCTCCCTCTATGGCGGCAGAGTAAGAGAACAAGAGGAGAGGAAGGGAGACGCTGGCGCAAAAAGATGAAGACGGTGGACGCCACAGAGGAAGTAGCTGGGTGCCGCGCCGCCGTCAGTGGCCCTTGTGAGTAAATATGTTTGTGTATACGGCTGGGTGTGTGTCTCAAGTGTTATTTACAGGATGGAGAAGGCTCCGGCACAGACAGAGCAGCAGATGCCTGGGCAGACTGGCTTGGCCTCTCTGTTCGCCCACAAAGCGGCACCATATTGACTGTCTAAATTCAGCGCGACACTGGTCATAAAGATTGATTTATAAACTGCACTTCACAGAACAACGCACATCTTTATTGGCACAGAGTAGTGTGCATGAGAGAGAGAGAGAGAGAATGTGGTTATTTTCTGCTTTGAAAAAGTGAACTTTAAATGACTTCCACTAAGCACTGTATTTTTGTAACACATACACCAAACATGAAAGGTCATTTAGAGCTCAGTGAGAAATAAAGACGCGCACACACACACTTAGAAAGGGAGATAAATACACAGAAGAAGTGAGTTCGGTGTGGGGATCATGGATGGATTGCATTCATTTCTTTTCCTCCCATTTCCCTTATTCCCTCCACCACAGCTGGAGAAGCAAATGTCAGTGAGGTGTTAATTGCTGCCGCCTTGTCTCTCATGCCCTGATGCACTAAAAGCACAGGAGCATGTCAATATGTGATGTGTAAGTGTGTGTGTATGTGTGTGTACTGTATCTGCTTGTCTGTTGGTGTGTGAGGGACAGAGATGAGTAACTGAGTCGTCTGTGAGGCAAGCAAAGGCAACATGATCCAATGGCATTATTGCCCTTAATAAGAAGTAACACACAGGGTCAGAGTGTGTGAAAAACCTATTCTGTCATTCCACTTTCATCTTCATCTCCTCCTCACTCCCTTGAACTTTTCCCTTTCCCCCACTTCCCTTTACCTTTATTCTCTTACTCGACCCCCTCTCTCTCTCTCTGTCTCTTTTACATCGACAAACAGCCCTCTTTTCATCTGACCTCCCACAACATCAGCAGAACAGTGTTAGGTGATTACTCGCCGGGAGAACGACATGTAACCGGCTCCAGAACATCACGCAGCACCGCCTGATTAACAGTCTGTCTGAGATGTGCGTGCGCCGCGGCCGCCATCCTCCAGTGGTTTTGGCTGCTGTCTCAGAGGACAGCGAAGGGACAGTGACCGGGGTCCAAGAGCATTAATGGAATCAGGCACAGTAGCTGGTGTGAGAGAGAGTGTGGGAAGGGCATATCACTCACTGCTGAGCCCCAGGACTGACACTGAATGAGGAAGAGGCTGGCAAATTCAAGTCAATAAACAAGATGCTCAAACAGATAGACACCCCTTTTTTTTTTTTTTGGCCACTCCCGTTCTCTCTCTCTCTAGCTCAAGCTCACTTCGCTAATCCTCCTCCACTGTTCACCTTCATGTGCAGACATAAATTGAGCGATGGTGAGCTGGGCCTGATGTGCCTCAACTTCACCTTTGCTAAAAGGTGAACAGTGACAAGATCCAGCCCAGTTTAAAATGATCTCCCAACCCCCAAACTCTCACACACACACACATACACACACACAAAACTTTCAAAAGGTTTGTGACTCTGAGAAAGTGAAAGCAGAGGAAAAAGAAAAAAAATGCGCTGTGGGGAAACATCAGCTGTGAAGGCTTTGCCTCCTTCTCGGAGTTCAGGACCGGGAGAGTGAAAGAAACGGCAACAGAGGCAGAGAGCGGCAGAGACAAAAAGCAGACAAATAGATGCAAACGCGGGGAGACAAGGTGGAGGCAAAAAGAGAGCACGACAGAGCATCTTCGTCTGAACACGCACGCCCCCACAGAGTGAGAGTGATAACGAAAGACAGAGAGATGCACAAGAAGAAAACAGAAAGGGGCCAAAAGAGGATGCATCCCTCTTCCTCTCAATTAAGTGGCACACTTTATCTGTGGTCTCACTGCCTACATCCTCAAGCTCTCAGTCTGCAGGGGGTGTTTTTTTTGTTTTTGATGACTGGGTGAAACAGATGAAACCGATCCTTTTTGTTGTTGAAGCGCTATTTTCATGTTAACGCCTCTTGTTCTGTTTTCTCGGGGTCTGTGTTGTTGTTGTTTTCTACGCACTTGGAGATAGGGAACTTTGCCCCCTCCGGAACTGTTCCAATTCCACGTTTTCCCAGTTTGCTCATCATCGTGCAAGCATGTGTGCACTTGTTGTGTTGTATTTGTGTGTGTGTGTGTGTGTACAATGTGTTTGTGAGCCATGCATTTAAAAATGGACGGATGAAAACAGAGGGCTTTTGGAGAGGAAAAACAGAGGGACAACAGCGATAAATCTTCAAAGCAAACCTTTCAGCAGCCAGTAAGTGACCAGACATTGACACTGGAGATGTGGAAACTGTGGGTTAACGCGAGGCCAAGGTGCTATCACCTCTAACAGTGGGCTTCACTTTATCCTCACATAGACTGAGGTAGTAAACAACAAAAGGTGGACAGAGGTGCCACTGAATCTAAACAGATGTTCTTCTGTGAATACAATTCAGCTTTGTCATGCACACGCATGCATAAATACAAAATATATGGTTGAATGGTTACACTCATGGGAGCATATTTGTTTACTGCTCCAAGAGACTGTGCAGACACTGCATATCCACACATTCTGCATCCCACTGCCTGTATTTAAGTATACAGTATTTCATCTTCTGTTTGATCAGTGGGTGTAAAAAAAAACTACAGTGTTAAAGTTGTGTTTTCCAGATGCTCTCTTGCACACATAAATCAGTGCTTAGCTTCCCAAAAGCATCCTCAGATATGGGTCAACCAGGGGCCTTTTTTGCATGTAGCAACATAAACTGGCTAGTTGCTGTTTGACTACAGGAAGCTGAAATCCTTGGAGGATTTTTGTTTCTCTCTGTAATGCTTAAAAAAAGTTCATTGACTGTATTAAATAAGAAATGAATAACAAAAAAGAAAAAGTTTATTTATTTAGCCGGACTTAGTTTTGTCTGGATTGTGTCTGGTGTCACGGACATGTGTATACCACGTCTTTGCGAAACACTCACAGGAGGAGGCAGAAGTTTTTAAAAGTTTGACAAAGATACACACACACACCCACAAACTTAGTCATCATGGTTATGTAAAAACATAACAAATATGATGTAATGGCAACAACAAAAACTGGTGGGGTCAACAGTGTGAAGGCAATGGGCTGATGCAACTATGAATGTGTATTCATTGTTATAAAGATAACATTAACAGTGTCTGTGATGATGTCTTCACTGCAGCTATTAAAACAGTGACACTTCTGAAAACAAAGCCATCAGAACCAGTTCTCTATGTGGGGGCCAATCGACCCACGTGCATTGACACAGCTGTCAATACTCGAGGTAAGTTTCCCCTGTGGCGCGGGTCAGATTCGTGACTTTTTAATGGCATCAGTGCATGGACATTAGCTGAACACCAGTCTTGTAATTGGACATTTTATTAGGTGGCAATTGTCACAGACAGCTTTGGACAGCAGCCTTCAGGGCGCATGCTAACGGACATTTCAAGGGACAGCACATCATGAAATACCGTCACATATTTTGCTGCCAGCCAAGGTGAAACCGGGTTTAAGCTAATGCTGATGCCTGCTGTCCAGCCGGTCAGTGCTGTCACCAGCTGGGTCCTGAATGAGGCAGTGAGTGCCAAGAAAAAAGGAAAAAAAAGAAAAACAGGAGCATGTAGTTAGATTTCGAGAGCTATTGTGGCTTAAAGTGCTTCGGTTAGCCTGGTGTCGTTAGCCGCTGTTTATTTTTGACAGGCACGCCACTGCCTGGCTGGAAGCTTCAATTTACAGAGCTAATGTACCTGAATGCATGAAACCCTCACGCGGAGAAAGAAACAGAGAAAAAAAAAACATACAAAAAGAGCACATCACACATTCAGGAGCAGAATGGTGGGCACAAATGAGAAGTGATAAGGAATCATTTTAACACTGACATAGATGCTCACATGGGTCTGCCACGTGATGAAACTTTCTGACCTGTCTGCACTTTTTCAGTCCACCAAAGTGAAAACAGTGTAATCACTTAGCTCACCTCTGACATCTCGCTGAGCTGTAATTGATTTGTACACCCACAGCTTTTGCCGAAATTCAATTGTCAACAGGAAAGATGCAATGTTGCAGTCATGTATGTCTAGCTGAGTTGGAGTGGGTGTGTGCGTTTACCCCAATGTGCTTATTGTTTACATCGTTAAGGTGCGCATGTTTACTTGTGTGTTTATCGTCTCTGTTGACCCTGAGGGTGAAGTGGATTTAAATGGGGAAGAGTTGACAGATCGATCGATCGCTCTGCTGGACACACAGGGTTAATCTGCGCCTCTGTTTGTGTACGGTGTGTGTGAGTTTTCAGGGTCAATCAGCCCATTAACAAAACCAAGTCAATCACCTGGGACCGTAGAAAATGCCTGGTGTTACCAATCTTGGCTTCTGCAGATATATACGATCACATGCAATCTCATTTATTCCCAGTTTGAAAAAATCCAAGGTTGTGCAGGTGGAGGGAACTCTGACTTTTTCCCCTATAATAAACCAGGTGGCTTTTGGCTGCTCAGATATGGCCTTGATATCATGCATTTTATTGACTGTTTTGTCACGTTTGACATTAGAAATGTAACCACGCTCATATTAAATATATTGCCTTTCAGTTTTTGTTTATGAGTGGCTCCATCCTCCTCTTCTTCATCACCACATAGGGCTGCTGTAATACACTGTTTGTGGACATTTGCATTTCTATATGCATCTATGCATGGCTACATACAGTTCACAGCTTGTGGGACAAAGAATGGACCCAAATGTACTATTTTAGTAATGCATGCAGGTATTTGTATTCATCTATACTTGTGAATGTGTGTATTTTGATAAAAAAAGATGTATTCAGATGTTAACAGTGGTGCTTTGTGAGCTATTATCAGCACCAAACAAATGACAAACGATGACACACAGGCACCACAGGAATGAGGCAGATAATGAATGAAAAGATAACCTCAGCCAGCAAAAAGCAGGTATGGTATCCCATATAAACACTGTTTGGAAATGCCTCACTGTTGTGGAAAAAGAAATTAAAGGCTGAACACAAAAGGGACAGTTTTTGTTCTTTTCACAATCAGTGCATCTGCTATTTGTATTGTTCTAACAGCATCCTGCTATTTTAACCACCATGCTTTGCCATAACAGTACAAGACTGTCAATGTTCCCTTTAATCTTAGTTGTTGCTACATGAGAAACAGCGGGATTTGGGATGCATTACGTCTATAAAGATAAATTATGAAGATATTGAGTGTGCGTGTGGCTATAGATATTTCATTACCAGACCAGTATTCCCTCAACACTGATAGCAAGTGCTCACTCTCATCTCCTGTGGGCGCCGACATTTGACAAATACTGTTAAGACTGGTGGGAAGACCATTAAGGACCTGATCCTGGCAAATATTTGATGCCTCTATCCAGTGCGACCACTCCAGTCCCTCATGGCTCCAATGTCCATTTTTAAATCCAAACAGTATGTTTTGAGCCTGACATTGAAAATGTGAAAAGCAGAAAATGTCATTTATGTAGACATACATATCAGAATGGACTCATTTAAATGTGATTATTACAGGAAAGTAAAAATAATTTTCAGTTATGAAGAAAAATTACTGGGTTTTCCTAGAGATTTATTGAGGAAACAAAGTGATTTTATTACCAAAAAGAAGCCCACAGGATCATGGGATTTAATTAGTTAGGGCTTGGGTCAAGCAAACTAGGCTCTTACAGGCTTATTCATCAAAAACCAAGTAAAACAGACAACATTTCAGCCTGGGTGCTGTAGGAGTCTGCAGTGGACTTTACTCTTGTTATTGTGCATATGACATGCATTTCTTATTGTCTTGAGGCCTGGAAAAGGAAACACTTCATGTGAATTCTGGCTGAATCCTAGTTCAGTTCGTGAGTTGTGTCACTGAAGATGAGATTTGTAGTTACAAGGCTCATGCCTATTTACACTCTGTAAAAATCTGTATGCCTATCAGGACAGCGCAACATCAGCACTGGTCAACTACATCCATACCCGGCTTAGTAAAACTGAATTGAAGTCAAAAGTGTTGATGTTTTTGGGTTTTTCTAATGCTGACATGTCCAAAGCTTTTGATTGAGTGGATCATATGAAATAAATGCAGCATATCCTGCACAGT
The DNA here is from genome assembly GCA_028564955.1 of Terapon puta. Classification (NCBI taxonomy): domain Eukaryota; kingdom Metazoa; phylum Chordata; class Actinopteri; order Centrarchiformes; family Terapontidae; genus Terapon; species Terapon puta. The sequence continues at coordinate 16,821,922 of JAOXYL010000059.1, forward strand.
GAACTGTGCCCTAAGTTGACTGACTGGCTGCACTGCTAGGTTTATCACACTGAGGAGACAAAGGATGATGGCAAAGGTATATGTGGCCCAGGATTGATGCGGCAGCGGGTTTTCCTCAAGGAGATGTGGTTTCATTCCATTTGTTCTTTCTGTAAATGGCCACCTGAAGCACACAGTGTTCAAGGATACACGGGACAGTGAATGTGACTATGATATAGGGCTGACATGAACTATCCCTCTTGTAAATGTGGGAGGACACATGGCTCTATGACTCAAGAGCCAAAGACTTGAGCAACAAGTGACAATATGCTGCTCACTGGAGGAAAATCTAAGAGACTAAAGGTGTGTTTTTTGCAGACCTAACCACAACCATTCAGATTGGGGGCCCATGTTCTGACTACCAGCATGAGAAGACGTGCAGTAAACATGCATTGTGTGAATCCATTGAGAGGTCCAACAAGCTGCGTTGGAATTTTCTTTTAAGCAGACTCTGAATATATATTTCATTGTGTCAGTTCAAAATGTTTCTTGATGTAAAATATTTCTTCCAGTGCATATTACAAGCATGAGTGAAAAAACAGTTTAACCCTTCGTTTAGCCTGGTTTCCTGCAAGGTGCAGTTGAGGTCATCAGTGATTAGTAAAAGACATTTAAATGCAGAGAGGCAGAGATCTGAACACTATGCACAGCACACTATGATAAGCCATGACTGCTATGAAAAAGCAGCGTAGCTCCGATGTGAACAAAGTGCCACACAAACAGATAAGAAGTCTGTCACTGTTTGCTAACTTTGGCCACAGTCCTGTGCTTCATTAACTTTTAATGATACTCTCCAACATGAAAAGTGAATTAAGAACATTTGTGCAAACCTTTGTTTTGAATCTAAGAAATAAGTTATCTGTGACTTGAGAGAGGTTTCATTCGCTCTGGAGATGTACAACATCTGACAACCATATGTGCTCGGTGGCTGTGAGATAAAATCTGTCTACTTTAGCTTGATCATGAGTGATTGATTCTCTAGCGCAAGTTACAAATGTAGTCCCCAGCAAGATTCTAGGTCCAAATAAATAACACAGACATGCTTAATTTAAAGTAACTGTGCTTCATTCGCATTAGGAGTTGATGAATTTGCGTTTTAAAAATCAGTTAAATGTTGGAATTTTCATTTATCTAAACCTTTTGATTTATTTCTTTCATCATGTGTGTCTGTGAATGAACATATGATACACTTAAGGATCCTGATCCTGAAAAAAAAAGGAAAAATATAAAAATCCCTTAAAAATCTTTTAAAAAGCTTTTAAGCGTTGAACAGTTGAAGACCCATGATCGTACTTATAGTCGTTTATCATTCTGTAAACTTGAATTCCAGTGTTCGAATGATTGTGTGTTTCATCAACCAACTCTTGATTTTTATAGTAAATACAATATACTGTATCTACTGACATGTCTGGCAATCTGTGTGGTCATTCAGGATTTATGTCCTTAAAATCACTGACTGTTCGGTTTTAACATGTTAGCTTTTGCTCAGACCTTTAGAAGAGTCTGTAAATGTAAGGAAAACCCATGAAAGCAAAGTAAAGCATTAGGATCTGTTTACATCTGTTTGTTTGTGTGTGCAAGAGAGCTTTCTTGTATCCATTTGTAAAAAAGCAGATTTGTGTTATCTTAGCCTTTTCCCTGAATATAGATCACTGAACTAAACAGGGACAACGTGGTTATATTCCACCTCATACATCGCACCACAATCTCAATTACCCGCACTAGTGGGCATAATATGAATGGAGAATTTATGCAAACATTTTTAATGCACTGTTACCATTACTATCACCACCGCCACTGCTCCTCTGTTTATACAGTAGGTGTGTGTGTGTGCATGTGTTTAAGTGTGGGTGCTTATGGTTAAAAGTTTGTGGAAAATTCTTCTTTTTTGCATCAAGGTTGAATTACAATGAGATTTGCTGTGAGGGGAAATTGTTTTGCAACGTATCTTGTCTCCCTTGATGTGCAGCTGAGCAGACCACTGAATCTTCTGAGGAGAAATTCAATGTCACAACAAAACAAAAGACAACAAGATTTTTACGTCAGAGCAAACAAGAACCCAGGAGGGATGAGAAAAAAACAAAAAGAGGAGAAAGATGAAGAGAAACGTGAGAGACAAAGAAAGGAATTATATACACAGAAGAAGACAATGGGCACCCATCCCCTTGAGCCATTTAATCCTGCTTTTTCTCTGTAGAACAAAAGCGAAACCGGGGTGAAAAGTTTGCTTAAACTGTTTCTCTGAAGATTAGTCAACCTAAGAAGAAAAAGAAAAAGTAAAAATGACACAGCTGCAGGCAGCCTCTTGAATGATGACCCTCTTATGTCTTCTCTGGAGATGTGGAGGAAGCTCTTGCCTCACTCCTTCACTATCACAACCCCTGTTCAGTCAAAAGATGGCACTAGCACCACACCTTGGGCTTTTATTTTCAAGTGGGGGAGACAGAAGACAACGGAGCGAAATGATGGAGAAACTGACACAAGGAACACACCAAGAGAAGGCATCAGGGGGAGGAATAAAGCAAGAGAGATTGTAAGAGAGACAAAAAAAGCCCTGTGTGTTTTTGCGTAAAAGCCTGATTTAGCAGGTAGTATAATTGATTTAGAAAAGCAGAGCGAGCTAAACCTGGGCCCATTGCTCAGGCAGGGGGTAGGAACTAATCTTCTGCTGCCGGTGGGGAAAGAGG
>JAOXYL010000059.1:16846886-16858800 GCA_028564955.1 Terapon puta
CAACGTTTCAGTTCATTTTTTTCCCTCTCTGCCCACCCTCCCTTGCCACCGTACCCTCCTTTCTTCCCTCTCTTGCCTCCCTGCTTGGTTGGGTAATTGGATTTCAGTGGTAAGCCAGGGGTGTGCTCTCTCAGAACTTTCTGGAAGGTCAGAGGTGGCAGGGCAACACTGTGTCACAGCTAATCTGTCCCTGGACAGCTCCGGGTAAGTCAGGAGAAACGGCGCGTGCGTATGTGTGTGACGGAGTGAGTACCTATAAGATTTTGTGTGGACGTGTGTGGCAGGCAAGGGTCATCCTCCCTGTGCAGTTGCAGTAATGGTGGATGGTGAGGGGGAGGAAGCGGTGGAGGAGGCGCGGAAACAGATACTCTGCATCAGTCATTTATTAGGAGGTGACCCTGAAGAAGCGCCCATCCACAGACAACATGAGGCACTGAAGAGGAAACGCTCACACACCGACATGCATTACCCACACTTACCTGAGATATTCTCAGATAACAGGGAATACTCGCGGTCACTTGGAAGCCTCGCATCAGCCAACATGAGAACAGATGCCCTTCAGAAAACAAGCTTTTGGAGAAGGGTCTGTTTTCAATACATTTTTCTTGGAGGACAGTAGTTCACAAGGACAGTCAAACGAATAGAAAGAGAAGTAGGCAGGTTAATCATCTGCATGTTAGACCTTCTACTCAGGGCTTGCTTCTTCATCTTCCCTTACTCTGCCACAACCCCGGCCTTGAGCTGGATTCAACTGCATGTAACGGGGCCGTGGCAGGTACCGTACATCACAAAGGGGAGCTGGTGCTGACAGGACGACAAAACCCCATGACTCCCCAGCCTTAACTTTTCGCAATGTCGGTGCTGTGGGGAAATTTGTGTTGGGACATGTGGTCTGACATTGGCTCATCTGTTGAGGGGATACACCGGGGAGATGTTAACTGCAGCCTGTGTGAAAAGCATTTCAACATCATGAGGGAGCAGGCGTTCAACAAGAGTATCATGGGGAAAAGAGGATAACTCAGGACGCAAAGCATTCATATAGTTTTGGATACTTTTTGAGATGTTTTACTTAAGTCTATGTTGCAGCTTTTGGTCCTCGGTGTAATAATAATTGACTCAGAAGTGCATATTAAAAAAGACATTCCTTTGTGTTATTTTGGCTGCATTGGAGTTTTCTGTTGCTCTGGTTCTTGTTCCATTCACAGAGCATGAACCAAAATGGTTTGTGTACAAAATCAGCGCCCTGCCTTGTGGAAACTCTGACAGGATGTATCATGTACCCCATCCCAAACTAGGTTTGATCTTTACACCACTGCCCCAAGATTTGTTTTTTGTGGTGTGTGCGTGCCACTGTACTTGAGTGTGTCTCATTAGAAACTGAGTGGAATATTTAGGAAGGCCCAAGAGATTTATCATACTAATGAACACTATCCAGAGGGGAACAGAGACAATTTTGGGCAAGGGAGGGAGACTGTAAGAGGCCTGTGATCGAAGAGGGGGAGAAGGGAGATAAACTGTAACAGCAGAGGAAGGGGAAACATGTTTACTTATGCTTGCCTAGTTTAACCAGGATGAACCTCAAGAATGAGAGCCACTGTCTCCATTGATACTGTCCATTAATCCATTTATGTTATTCTTTGGTGTCTAAACATCCTCTCAGTTTATCATTACATTACATTTTTCCGGACACCAGGCGCTATTTTTTTTCATTTTGTCATGCCTTGTGTGGATGTGGGAACACACAGGCAGGAAGGAGGAAATAAAAAAACAACAACTATCCATATTATTATGGCACATGGTCTCATTTTCAGTACAGCTTAATGGATGGATCACGGAGCAACGTGCCCACTAGACACAAACAAATCTTATTCACCCAACAAAGGGGACGTGGATTTAATGTTTCTGTTGCAAATATTAAAGCAAGAAGTGGATAAAATAAAGATGACAAGTTCTTGAGAGGAGCAGTCACTGAGACTGCTTTATTCTGACTGATTGCTTTGCATTCGCGTTTGCTCACAGCTGCAGGAACTTTTGCGCACCATGCAATAATATGAGGGATTGTCCATGCTCCAGTGAGAGAGTGTGGACATGTGTTCACTCAGAATATGTTACATACAGAACCGGCGCGCATATACTTATTGTTTGTCACACTGAAGGGCTCTGGTGCTCATCGCAAAATTAGCTAAACAGAAAAGAGTGTGGAGAAGGCAGAGAAAGATGAGTGCCGATGAAAAATAAAACAAGGGGATGAAGCAGACAGAGGGCGTCTTGGGACAGGAAGCTGAGATATGAGACAACTTATTGCTGGCCTTGCTTTTTTTCATGCTTCTGTTTTTACTGCAGCAGTGCTGGATTCTTGTGCTGATTCATTACACATAAAGCAGCATAGTTATAGGGGTGTGTGTGTGGGGGGGGGGTTTCATTGGTGTACTCTTGAGCAACATATCAGCCATATTTTACATGCAGTGTGTCACAAAGTTGCAAGGAGAGTGTGTACAGTGTCAGAAGGAAACTTTGTGCGGATCAATGAGGCATTCCACATTAAAAAAGGACGAACCCTAACCCTCCTACACACTAACCATGGCTTATGTGGTAACATGACTATTTGTGAGCTCTGCCACTGGTTGATTCAAAACAAATAATGATTCAAGATGCTTTATTTATCCAGAGGGAAATTGTTGAGCAAAAGTTACATTACAAAGGTGGAAAGTAATGCAGTGGAGAGATAGAGGGACCTAAAGCTGCCATAGATAAAATAAATAAAGAGAAAGAAATAAAGGCTTACATAAAATAAATAAACAAATAAAATCAGTAACTGAAGAATGAAATGCACTTACAGCTAACTAACATAAATAGAATATAACAAGCACCAAATTCAACAGAATGTAGTGAGGATTGCAGTCAGCATAAGAATGCTACAGTATGAACTGTGCAATTTAGCTGTATGGTTGAATTAAGTATGTACAAGCTAGTAAAGTGATAAGTGATGAGATAAAGTGACGACGTGAAATGGGTAAAATGATGAGTGACATTATGGCCTCAGGACGCACTGTCTCTCTCGCGACCAGAGGTGTGAGTTAAACAGTCTGATGGCCACAAAAAGAAAGCACTTCCTCTGGGACTCTGTGTTCCACCTATGGGGCTTCTGCTCGGGGTTAGCACCTGGTGAGTGTTGTTCCTCTCAGACACAACCAACAGAGAGTCCAGTTGGACTCCCCAGGACGGAGCAGGCCTTCCTCATGATCCTGCTGATCTTGTTGCCGTGTGCTGCCCTCAGCCTGCTGGCCCAGCACACGACACCAAGGAAGATGGCACTGGCTACCACTGACTGGTAGAACATCCTCATCATGATGTTACTTACACTGAATGAGAGGAGCCTCCTCAGGAAATAGAGTCAACTCTGGCCCTTCCTGTAATCAGCCGCAGTGTTCTTGGCCCAGTCCAGTTTGTTGTCTAAGTGTACTCCAAGGTATTTGTAATTCAGGACAATATCCACAGTTGTGTGGGAGATTTTGGACCTAGAGAAAGAATATAACGTAGGGCGTCTGTACACCATGTAGGCTACATTGATATCACAATCACCACTTAGAAAACCTATTTCTTTTTATCCATGATTAAATTAAATGAGAATATAGATGCATACTCCTATTATAACCACCAGACAACGCTCTATTTAAGCAGCGAATCTGACATTAGGTGGGGTATAGTTTATAGAATGGTATCTACGTCTGATTTTAATTATATGAAATAAAAAAAATAGAAGAATTTTCTTAAACATAAGAAAACCTTTACTTTACTTTATCTGAAAAAGTCAAAGAAAAAGGTTTCTTTTGAGTTATAGTTTATTAAGGTATTGAACAATGCCAATTAGAAATGTAAAAAGCAATAGCAAAAAAAAAAAGTACAACACACAGATTAACTCTTATTGACCAGTTCCGGCCTATTTTCCTGTAGTGTCAGATATGACAGTGTTATATATATCAGTGGTTGATGGTTGTGTGTCACTTCATTGTTTTTCAGCCACCACAGAATATACAAATAACAAGCAGCAAAGGTTAGAACAACAAACGTGAGAGGAAACTCAAGACCTAACATCCACAGAGTATTGAGCTAGTAGAAAATAATAGGATCAGCTGCTGGGAAGAGTCAACAGAAGAAAGAAAGTGACTATCAATAAGACAAAAATAATGCTTCGTCCAACAATAAGGTGATGGAAAAAGCAAATCAGCAGTTGGCACCTGCTTTACTTGACAGGTAATTTCACTGCTATACATTGTCACACACACTCCGACATTGTATTCAAACATGGCATATGAGCGAAATCCCTACTGACATTCAGGAAGAGCGACCATGCAGACACCTTTCTGAGTATGTAAACGTGTAAACAAACTCCCAGTGACACGTGATGTCAGGGGATGGACAGACCAATAACAGGCCACCCTGCAGTGTGCACTACACGAGGCAGTCTGGAGCACTTTCCAGAACACCTCCATCTACATCATGATGACACTGAGGGAATCACTGAGCCTGTGGGGGATCTAATTTCTAAAACAGACTCAAATTTAAAGTTAAATCATTCCACAGTGAGAAACTGTGGATTACAAACACAAACGCTGCAGCCTACAACCAGGACAGTCAGGACAGATGGACAATTATAAAGCAGCAGCCTAAAATGTAAGAAGATCAGTAAAGGAGGCAATGGGAAGAAAGTGGAATTACAATTTCAGGAGGTAAACGTGGTAAGGTCTAAGAACTATGACAGATTACAAGCTCCTACCGTTCAGCATTTAACACTTTAGTTTCCTTCAGGCTCATCACAAAACTCAAGGACTTGGGATTAAACACAGCACTGTGCAGACCCCAGGTGGTGAGAGTGGTGGTCCCACCTCATCCTTAACACTGGGGCTCATCTGGGCTGTTTTGAGACCCCTGCTACCCTTGTACACTTGACTGTGAACGACTCAAATATTATTGTTGTGTTTGCTGATGACATCGCTGTGGTGGGCCTGATCACAGATAACTATGAAAAGGCCTGCATGGAGGAAGTAAAAGGGCGCTGATATCACAAAAACTTGATATGACATGACAACAACTCCTTCCTGAATGTTCTACAAAGAAAGGAGATGATATTAGACTTTGGGAAGAAGTATCATCATCAAGGGCCTTACCTGGGATCTTCTGACTCTGAAGTGAGGAAAGCAAGGCAGAGACTGCAAGGGAGATATTACCTCATACTGAAGAATTCCTACCCCTATACCACCGAGTGTCCTGATGGGGAATCACTGGCCAGTATAGCTACAGCACCGAACAGGACCTAAAGCCCAGCAAAGGGGCCTTTAGCAGAGCAGTATAATACTAAAGGGAGGAAACTGTTAAAGATCTCAACCAGCAGCCTCTTCCTCCAGCTGTGGTTGGAAAGAAGATATCAGATATATCAGGCCAGTGCTAGTAGGATACTAAATGTGGACACTACCTAATGATTTCCATCACTTACTTACTCAAAGTAACTGATTATAGTTAAGTCCATGGAGGTGATGGGGGAGAGGAGGGCTCTGGCCAAACTGTCCACTATCACGGACAACACCTCCCACCCTCACCAGGCTGTGGGGGCCTTCAGCAGCTCCTTCAGTAACAGAGTCAGACACCCGAAGTGTAGGAAGGAGTGCTTCTGCAGGTCCTTCATCCCAAACGCTGCCAGACTGTTTAATGCTGCACTGTAATTCTGAGATGGCAACAAACAATTTTACATACCACAGTAGGACTGATGTTTACCGATGTCCATCACTGCACTGATGTTTAGGTCTTAGCTATGAACTTTATGGTCTCATTTCATTCCACTCATTTATTTATAGTGTGAAATCATATCTGCTATATATCCATATTCACCTGTGCAATAATAACACTGCACATCTAACTGCAGGCTGTGTATATAAATACTGTTTCTTTCTTTCTTTTTCTCTTAATATTACTATTTATTGTAGATATAGTTTTTTTTTCTGTTATTATGTCTCTTTTGTGTTTTAGCTGTCCTTTCTTCTTATCTTAAACTAATAATGTATGCCTTATTTCCCATCTTACCTTTATTCTTATTCTATTTTACAATGATTTTTATTTGCATAATTGAGACGACTATGAGAAGACTTTGATTTCAATAAACTTAAGTCTGCAATGTAATTAACATTACAGAGACTGCTGTGAATCTGAATATGATGTCCAAACTATTACTTCAGAGCCACTGTGAAAAAAAGTGAAAAAGAAAACATTAGAAAAATTAGCTTAGATTTGGCAGAGGGTGGTAGAGCACCCTGCTGTGTTACATGGGGTAATATTTTCTTGCTGAGTAGGCTGCACAGTGTTCTCATCGCCATAGAAATACGAGTAAAATATTATTTCTAACTTAGTGTACCACTCGTAAATGAGCTAGAGAATTGTGGTCAAATAAAAATTTGCATTCATAAGATGCATATATCTGAGTGATATTGATTCATGTTTTCACCTTAACATTCCCGCATCTGTCAACTGAGCCATTGCTCTATCTGTCTTTGACCTCAATATTCCTTCAACCATCCATCCTGCCAGCACCTAAGCTTTCATAACCCTGTTATTTCCCCCTCCATTCCTCCTCATCTCATTCTTTATCTACTGTTATTTGTCAAAATCATCCAGCCTATCATCCATCATATTAATTAGGTTCTGTGTCATTGTTCTCATCATCATTCACATGTCTATCATTGATCTCTCTCTGTTACAGTCAAGGATGTTTAATTGTCTTCATCCATTATTAGTATTAAATGAATACACAGGCAGTACATTTACTGCTCATTACACATTCCCACGTGGGCAGAATCGACAGCATTGTAAGACAGAATTTGTGTATAAATTATTTGATCATTATAATGTGACAATGCAAAGTTTATTGTATCACTTTTAAGAGGACAAAACAAAAATTAAAATAGATAGATATATTTTCTAGACCTGTCTGCATCCTTCCATGATTGTGCTTAATCTTATTTCACAAATTGTGCATGCCCTCTTTATCTCTAAAATACTCAATAGCAGGGTGATATCTAGTTTCCACTGATGCATAATCTTTTCCAAGCATCTGTGAGTTAACTTACTTGCTGTCACTTACTGTGCCGTGTCTGACTCTTTGTCTGAATGAAATTCAGAATATTTCATTGTATCTCGTTTTTAAATAACACTCCCCTCTATCTTTCAAACTGGAAAAAGACACTGTGTCACTGCTGTTGAAACTTCCTACTTCCTCTACCTTGATTCAAAAGTTTGCATGAGGTTTTCAAATGAGCTCGACGCCAACAAACTTTCCTTGGCAAAAAATAATTTTCAAAAAGTTTATTATGGCTACGTTGCCTTGTTTATCTTCAACTTCTGTCTCAGCTTTGTCCTAGAACATTAGGTTGTGTTTACTTCCTGGCTTTCAACACAAAAATCTGCACATCCACACACTGGCACACATGCCCACACATACCTGAAAGCACTCTCACACACACACATAAACACACAAAGAGACGCATCCCTTTGCCCCTGGAGCAGCAGGAGTCGTAATCTGGGTGGATAATGCTGCTTTCTGATGCTTTCTCAGATTAATCCCTGTCCTCATCGTCACTCCAGGTCCCGCTTTGAAGCTTGAAGGGGAAATCAAATGCAAGTGTGTGCGTATATTTGTCTTTGAGAGTTATAGAGGAAAAGAGCTAGAAAGAAAGGGAATGATAAGTGTGTGTCTGTGCCTTAAGGGCTGTTTGTAGATATGCATTATCTGTCAATCCACTTGATCCACAGAGACAATAACAGTTCATAGAGAGCTTTGATCTGAATGTGCCCTCTCTATGACTGTGGGCATCCGTCTTCAAAGTTTCCTTTTTATGTGCAGTGTATTGGCTTTATTGCAACTTGACAAAAGATAATATCACACAAACATGTCGAGGCCATAAGGATGAGCCAGTGCCATCAGCACAGATGGAAACTACTAAACGGGGGATAAGTGGGAATATTATATTAGACGAGGAGGGCTCTTATTCACTTCATGGTCCTTTTCCAGAGACTGTTCTCCCCCTCTCTTTCAAGGGGATCCTCCTAGACTGTGCCAAGATCCCCTTCAAGTTCCCAGGTCACATGCTTACCAGGTGTCCAGATGTTTTTGTCAATGTGTCTCACCAGTCACCCTATAATAAATGCTCAAGTTGGTCAACTGTAGGTTCATTTTCTGTTTTCTTATATCATTCAGTGCTGCTCCCTTGCCCAGATTGAGAACCCTGGTCACTGGTTTTTGGCATTGAATGAATAAGCTGCAGTCCTGTCCAGGTCATACTGGTGGTCACAGTATCATGCTTTGGCTCTGTGACCTACTGACTTTGCTTCATGTGATGAGATACATGGATGAGTGGAGTCAAGATCGATCGTAGCCGGTTGCATCTAGCATGCTTTGCGGTAATACTCCCTCTGTGGTCCCTCAGGGCCCAGTTTTTAGCCCCTTTAAGTTCTCCACTGGTTCAGTCATTTTGTATCATACATTCATACAAACATTGTTATATTTCACAATGCTCTCTTTTGACTCACGCTGGTAAAATGGATCTCATCATATCTGGATGACATCTCCACATAAACATCTGTTCTACCTGGGCTCCAGTCTGGACAAGATACAGCAAGTCCTCAGCCTCCTCAGACCACAACATGGACAGACTTTTTCTCTGCATCACCACTGGGCAAAACAATGTAACACCTACCCAATCTGCCAAAATCCTAGTTATTAACCGTGACATCCACTTCATCCTTTGATGCACTCACAGCTGTCACTGATTGACTGTGCTGAATTGCCTCTACAATCCATCAAATCAGGCTAACCAAAGAGTCTGCACAGTTCCTGTTCAAATATCTCCTAATTTTTTTTACTTTACTTCAAATTTTCTCTGTCTGGACCTCCTGCATCTGCTCTCAGAAACCCACAGCTCATTGGAAAAGCTTTAAACAGTTTAACTTTAACCTGTCTGGATAACTTGACACAAACTCCCATATTGCCTACATTTATCTGGGTCCCAGAGGCTGCAGACATGCAGTTTGTAACCTTTATCAAAGCTACAAATTGATAAGGCCGCAACATCAATGTACCCCCAAACCAAAATCCCTATTCTAAACTCAAGTCCACACCTTATGCCTCCATTGGTGGGGTGATCTGTATTCCCGAGGTTTCACATCATCATTTGATGAATGTATCACTTTCATTTCCTACATCCCCTGATATCCATCCCTGATCCTTTACCTGATCTTCTCCAACTTTTCTCAGTGAATGCAGTGGCACTCAATGTCTTACTCCTTTGAATGTCTGAGGAATGTTCACATACTTTATTGTTTCACTTATTTAACTCACTGTGGATGAGAATGACTGGATTATATTTTGGGCATCATTTTGGTTTCACATCAATTTGGGGCTTTTTGATAATTGAAAACTAGTCCTCTGGGTGGAGCAAATTCTTAGCAGTAATTCACTGTTGTATCTCTTTTTGTAGCTGTCAGGTGTCTTAGTCATCCTCTTAAAATGGACTAAAAGCATCAGCGTTAATTTTCACATTCACTAACTGTGTTTTCATCTGTAGAATATTCTTCATATTCTTTTTGTTCTACAAAGAGAACACTGCTTGAATCTATGACATTTGTTCGCATTTAATATATTGGAAGTTCAAAGACATCAGAGATAGTAATCCCTCTACAGTTGTAAAGAAAAATTTAAGAAGTCCATGTTAAACTTGTAAAAGGTGCAGAAAGTGAGAAATGTTCTGAATTAAAGAGTGTAAAACAATCAATGCCTTACCTTTGTATTTCTCTTTCTCTTTCCAACACATACAGTAAACAGACACAAAGGCAGTTTTCAGTTGTGGCATTGCATAAGCTGTTGCCAGTATGGACATGAGATGATCTTTCACCTTTGGCATTTATATGTGATATGTGCAGCGATAAAGCAGAAAAAGAAAGCTTGAAACATACATGCAATTATGTGCATGTATGTGCATGCACATGAGACATCAAGACCTTTAATCCATTCATTTTTCTTTCCCGCCTCTCTGTCTCCCTCTCTGTCTCCAGGTGCCTGAGATAGATGAGAAGTGACTATAGTGTCTTCAGGTGTCATCGATGGAAACAGGGTGATGACTCTCCTAAATGGACAGCCTGCAGCAACCTTCATTCAGACACTCATCTGCATTCAAATTCAGAACTTGTTTGTCTAAGTGTGCTTGTGTGTGGACGTGCGTGCATCACCTATTTTTCTGCAGGTCTTGTACGTATACTGTCCGCATATACGTATGGCATTCACATGTGTGTACCTGGCTCTGTGTATGTCCATCCATACAGTATGTGTGCGAGCAGGAGTGTATGGGGAGAGGTGCTAACAGGTGAGAAGTTGTAGGCATGGTTGCGCATTGACATGCACACACGCGTGCATACACACGTCACAAAGTGTCAGCTTGCAAATTGGTTTCTCTCCTCTGGGCTGACAGAGTTGACAAGCCCTTTATGAGAGGAATAAACAAGGCCGCTTTACCCCTCCTCCCAACTCTCTCTCTCTTCATCCTTTCAACTTAAAGCTTCAAATCTCCCTTTAAACTGATGAACTTAATGCTACTCTTCTGAGAAGCCACTTATCTGTGAGACTCGTACTTCAAATCACTCAGATTACACTATCACCTTGTTTGTGATCATTCTGAAACCTAAAGTCAATGTGATTTTTTTTTGGACATTTAAATAATATAGTGGCTGAGTGCTTCCCGAACACATAAAGTAAGGGGCAACTTGGTTTGTGAATGTGCAGATTAAACAATCCTCACAAAGTCAAAAACTGAGGGTAAAGGAAAAGCTTGACATGTAGTTTAGAAATGAAGATTGCTAGAATATCTCACATCTGTAAAGTAAATATAAAACACACTGAACCAGGCAAACTATCAGCACAAAGAATGAAAATTGGGGATGGGTGGGGGTGGATCTGGCCTTATCAAGCAGACTCTTCCAACTAGCACCTATAAAACTGACTTATTTTGTCACCTTTGCATAGAACCAGGCCAGTGTTTTTTACAAAGCTAAACCAACCAACTGCTGGTTCATACATCTTCTCATCTGAACTCTTGCAAGAAAGAAAATTTGAGTACTGGTATTTCCCAAAATGTCAAACAATCTGCCTCAGTGACTCCTAACATGAATACTTACCTTACTCGATTTTGTTTTAATTATGTAACCTTAACTCTGACCTTAAAGATATTCATCTTCATCAGAGGAGGAAGGGAACGACACATTCTTCATATTTTTCATGTCTACATCACTTAATCAACATTCCAGGCTTCATTTTCATTTTAGAAAATTTTGTGAAACTGATTAAATAGTTGTGACTGTATATAAATCTGCTTATGGGTGTGCACGTGTGTGCACGGACATCAGATTGTGCATGCTCGCTTGTGCCTATGCATATGTGTGTCCATCCCCTCTATCCATCAGTAATGAACAGCCAGTTAATGAAGGAGCCCTTGCTCCTTCCATTCCACCAGCCAGGAAATAATTACCTTGTGTCTGAAGCCATTCTCCATCTGTACCACACTCTATGGCTTCATTTAGCTGCCATCTCTCTAAAAATCCAATTCTTTCTCCCCCTCTCTTTCTTTCTCTCCCACCCCTATCCCTTCTCTTCCCATTTTGCTACACCTTCACGTCCCCACCCACCTGAAGAAAGATAAAACCACATCACTGACCAACCCTGTCTCTCTTGCGTTAAATATGCTGAATTAATTTACTCCATTTAGTGGCAGATGATTGTAAGAGGGATCTGACTTTTGATGGTTTAATAAAGCCTTTTAATAGAGTTTTCTATCTGCAGGCCTTTGTGTGTGTGTGTGTGTGTGTGTGTGTGTGTGTG
>JAOXYL010000059.1:16862192-16877292 GCA_028564955.1 Terapon puta
AGAAACCACCTGTGGTTCAAATGCTTCTCCATACAAAGATGGACGTGAAAGCTGTGAGGATAACATTATTTGTTAAATTATTGAGGAGTAGAAAACTATCAAGTAGAAACCTTAGTGGTATCTAATTGACATGGTTTAATGTGAACATCATGTAACCAATAATACAAGATGCCCCAACAAAGAAAAATAATGTATAAAGCATCGATGACATGAACAATGCAAAGCTTGGGCACAAGAATGTAATCTTCAGTGAGACAATTTTGACACATTATTTGCTTCAAAATGAATTATGAAATGAATCAGCTTGTTGAGTCCTTGTTGCTGTTAACATTTTATTATTTTTTATTTTTAGGACACCAAAATATAGCAGTATATAAGTATAGCAATAACTCAAAAACATTGATGGCAACATGGACAAACTTGAAATGGAACACAAATAAAAGCAGATTTCCATTCAGTAAAACAGCTGACACCTCTGATACAGAAAAATACTGATAAAACTGAAGTCTTAACATTAAACTGTAAAAGCCAGCAGCAGAAAAAAAAACATTGCATTGCTTAATGAACTCACCACGTGTTGTTGGTTTCAGCTGTTGTGGTGGAGAAAATAAGAAGAACCAAGCAGAACTGATCATTTGCATTTGAAAGTGAGGAATTCCCTTGGAAGAGAACTTCTACAAATTCTGAGGTTGAACTTAACCTCCATTTATCAGTTCGTTCGTGTCTTCCCTTCTTTTGTTCGCTTGCTTCATTATTTATTTCTGACCTTGGCCCTGCAATGCAGAGGCAGCAAAAAAATCTTTTCAACCTCTCCTCCGCCTCCACACCTCTCCCTCACCTCCCCCCACTCGCTCCGTCTCTCCACATACCTCCCTTCCTCCTGTGCCGCTGCCCTCCTCGTCTCCTCACCGGTGTGTGCCAGCATTTACCACCGTTTACTGTCTCTCTCTATCCATCCTGTTGACCCTTTGTTTTCCACTCTGTCCCCCCGTCCCTCTCTCTTTCGACGGCCTGCTTTGTTTTTATGCGCCTCAGTCTTTCCATCAAAACTCTTCTCTCTCTCTTTCTCTCTCTCTCTATCTCTCTCTTCTCGCTTCCCTCTGCCTTCGCCTCCTCCCGCTCCAGTGCCACCTACAACATAGATCCCTCCACAAATGTCCACAAAACCTCCCACCAAAATTAAACTCAGGGGACACTTGTGGGGGAGGTCTATGTGTTTGATGTATGTGAGCGTGCGTGTGCGTTCGTGCATGTAGGTGTTTGGGGGTTGTTCGCGTTTCTATTTCAGCACATGATTTATAGTGTGTGCCTCCTTGGATCTCTTTGTGAGAGCGAGCTCGTGTGTGTCTCCAGTCAGGCCCCGTGCTGGAGAATGAATCGGTGTGCGCGGCGAACGAAAATAAATTTAACAGCTAAGAAGTTTCTTTTGGAAGGAAAAAAAAATTGTGTTAGAAATTGTGATACACCGATTAAAGATGGTTGCTTGTTGATGATTAATGATTGTAACATGAATCATACGGTGATTTGAAGTAATCAGTGACTAAGTTTTTTAAATAGTTTCCACACTTGAACTGTGTATTTCACGCCTTTATTTGCCTTCAGAAAGTGTGGCCTTTTTCAGATACTGGAAAAAAGAGAACGGATTGTTCCTCCTGTCACGCTGTGTTTATCAAACACTTGTCCTTGATTTTTGCTGTAAAACACTGTGAGTGTTATTTCTCTTAAGTGTCTACCATCAACTCTGTAAAGGTACAAAACTCTTCAACTGCATTTTGCAAGCTTTTTTGTTGCCCAGTTTTGTTGCCTTTTTCCACCTGCACATTGCATCCTGATCGCTATCTATCCTGTTACCAGCAGAAATGTAATTTGTGAGCAATCAATTCTCTGTTCCAAGTGACATGTGATGGAATCAATCAAAAGTCAAAGGTCGCCGCCTGAAGGTTTCTGTGCATTATCTCAGACTCAGGGTCAGCAGGTGCAGCCTCGATGAGTCCTGTCACTTCACCTCCACGTCTGTGTGTTTCTGTTCAGGCTGACAATTCAGCACTAAAGTAACAGTCCCTCATCAACTGAAGGACAGATGATAATAAACTTCATTTATGTGCGGCATTAAAATCCTAAAACAGATAAAAGAGGGGGAGAGCACAAATGTGCCAAAGAAGGAACAGAAGCTGATTTTCCTAAATCCTCTTTGAATGTTATTTTTTTTAAGCGAATATCAGGCCCTTTTCTCTTCACAATTACTTATATTTTAGACTAATTTAATTCACAGTTATATTAATATTTGATGTCTTCTAAATCTATTTTAATCACAATACACTGCATTCTCTCTAATTACTATTTTTCAAACTCAATTAAAGATTTGTCTCTGGAAAAAAAAGGCTCACTCCTGTAACCATGCCAACATGAGATAAGAGGTTAACAGGTGGCAACAGTTAGATCAGGAAGAAAAAGGTAAATATGATTTATTCTCAGGGGAGCTAATGCTTGAGCTGCATTGTCTTTGACGGTACAGCTTTAGCTTTAAAGACTGTACTTCTTCAATTGATTTAGACATGATCAACATCATGTTATGCTTAATTGTCAAAAATCTTTGTTTTCAGACATTTGTCATAAGTGGGAAAAAGTAACATAATGTAGATACAGTAAATAAGCTAATTGGATTTATTGTCTCTTGTCAGTATATTTCCTCATACTGTGCCTTTAACTTAGTGCAACAAAGGAAAATGGAAAATTTGTTGTGCACCTGTGCTTTATAGAAAAAGGTAACGGGGGAAGACTCTTGATGTGTAATATATAACATGTATTGTTGAATTACTTATAACTTAATTGAATAATTTAAAACTGCCAAGGACACTGAAGCAATGCACTGATGGGGAATCCTCTAAATCAGTCTGTTATCCAATTATTTGTTACAGGAAAGGTTCACCTTTTTTCCCGAGTGTAATTGTTTCCCTTGTGCACACTGGCCACAAGGAGATTTTTTCCAAATAACATTCAATGTAAGTAGTGGGAATCAAAATGGGCAGTGTGTGCAGGTCCATGACAAAAAATACAATCTAAATTTCACCCCAAACAAACATGTGGTTTCTGCAGGCTGTCCACCAAAGTCACTGTGTACTTCAGTGTGAAATTCCCCCTTTGTGTTACCCCTCCTCTGACATGGCTCAGCGGGCAAACACTGTACCGTGGAAGCACAAAGAGGGAATTTCATACCAAAACTTTGGGTGAGTCTTACTCGGACTGCTGAAGGCTCATATTATCTTTAGCTGAATTTCACTGTGACTTTTTACATAGAACGAGGACTTTGGATTATGTCGCCCATCTCTCCCACTGAAATCGCTTTAGGGGGGAACCTCTTTGCAGTCAGTGTGGACTCTGGGAACAATTACAGCAACCAATAACAATTTTACGGTACATATGGGCACATTACAGCTTTAATGGGGTGTCTGTGGCTCAGGATGTAGAACAGATCATCTGCTGATTGGAAGATCAGATGTTCAATCCCCAGCTCGTCCAGTCACATATAGAACCGGCTTTTGATAAGTTACTGCAGACTCAGCCATGTGTTTGTGTGAATGAGTTAGATTATTGGTCCCAAATGGATAATTACATGTGTGTGTGAGATCCTGGTCCAGGATGCCAACTTACATGGACTGATGTGTTCTGTGAAGTAATTTGAGAGATCGGAACTCTAGAATAGCGCCATGTAAGTGAAAGACCGTTTAGTATGGCTCGAAGGGACCAACTTGTCCTTCTCTTCTCACTTAACCTATTCGAAGCTGACACCTCACAGTATTTAATTTGTGCAGGCTTCTGATGAAACTAACCTTGACAAACTTATTTACAGAAAGTTTTCAGTCTGACCTTTCTATCTGCGTGAACCACTGAGTTGTCGGCACAATAGAAAGCACTGCTTTACAGTGTGTCATAACAGCGAAACACTGCGGAGAAAACAGCCTCCGTCAGAGAGAAGACTTTTATATTGTAATGGTAGACGTCAATTACAAACATAATGAAAACAAGGTCCTACAATGCACAAGGACTTAATCTTGCAGATCTTCATATTTTTTCGCTTAGGATGAACCCCAAGAAAATATTCTTGTGGTCAATGCGATAGTGTTGTTTACCTAGCAGTGTTCTCAGAAAGGTCATTAGACAGCATTTCCCTGAACTATCAAGCAGTCTGTTCATCAGGTTTCTTTACTTACAATAGTAATTACATTGCTATTTTCTGAATGACTGTTTTCAGTTTATAATCTTTTATAAACATATACAGCATCTGATAAATAAATGTAAGAAATATGTATTTAGAGTTACTTCAGAATTAAATGTTTTCCTTGGCTTGTGTTTTACTCCTCCTTGGCAGTGCATGTTGTTGCTTTGGAATTTCTTTCTATGCTCAGTTCCATTTCCAGTGGATAGACAGAGTCATCTGGTTTGTGAGCTTCACTGTTCAGAGGACATCCAGGGTAAAGGTCAGTCAACAGGTTTTTTAGGAAAGCCGGGAGACAACATCTCAACAGGTTGAGATGACATCACTCCCTCTGCTGAGCTGCAGGCACAGCGATGACCTAAAAACCCATCTGGCTGTGTGTATGTGTGTGTAAAAGGCATTTAACCAGAGATAATTTGAGAGGAAACATTTCCTGTCTAAGTGCTTGTGTGTGCAGTTTGTATGAGCGTGTGCCTTTCTGTGGGTGTTTATGCGTGTGTGTACATGCATCCATTTCCCTCTCCGTTCGCATGCAGGTAGATACATAATCTAATCTTTTACAGTCTAATAAATTCCAGTGCGCTTCCTTTGAAATGCTTTATCCACAATGCACAAGGCTGCCTTCCTGCAGATGAGATCTCTTCTCATTCCACTCGAGAATCAACGAGGCTGGACCATTGTTCTTAATCCTCTTAGTATCCGTGGGTAAATGCCATGACATTATATTTTACCTTGAAAGTTATTTTCACATGACATTTTTGTTTATGTTTTTCATAACATATGGTGACAAATGGGATCACAGCACACAGGAGCAACAGCTGAGTTTGTGAACCTTTAAAAGACTGATATCCAATTATCCACGTCACAACAGAGGTTAGAGAACATAGACCCATAAACAAAACTGATTACAGACAGAAATGTTGCCATTACAGAGAAACATTACAAGATTATAACATTCAGTGTACATGTAACATGGCAATGAGGTATCAGCTGTTGTATCTTTTGAAACATATAAATACTGTATGATATAAACAAATTAAACACTAATTCTCCTGGATGTGATTGGAGACTTTTTACTTTTAACTTTTTTTAAATCCATAATAAAATTCCAAGTTTGACCTCAATTCAATTGATTAATGAATGTTGAATTTAATAAAATTCTGCAGGAACTAAGGAAGGTTGGCCTTCATGGGCTTCTTTAAAGCAGATTGTCGTAAACAGGGAAGATGCTATCGCTTGAAATCTGGAAGTGCGATCCTGAAACAAACACAATCCATCACTGTCACCAGAGGTATTTGATACAACCAGAGAGAACCTAGTTGAATGCGAAAGTAGTTTCTTATCGAAATAATATGTTAAAGTTAAACCATAAAATTGAGAAGCAGAACTTTAAGTAAAGGGCGGCACGGTGGTGTAGTGGTTAGCACTGTCGCCTCACAGCAAGAGGGTTCTGGATTCAGTGTTCTCCCTGTGCCTGCGTGGGTTCTCTCTGGGTACTCCAGCTTCCTCCCACAATCCAAAGACATGCAGGTTAAGTTAATTGGTGACTCTAAATGTGAGTGAGTGTGAGTGGCTGTGATTGCCCCAAAAGTAGCTGGGATAGGCTCCAGCACCCTGTGACCCTGCCTGGCAGGACAAAGCAGGTATAGAAAATGAATGAATGAATGAACTTCAAGTAACATAAATCACTTCTGCCATCCTTTCTATGACAGAGCCGGCTGCAGATGGGGAGATGTCAGAGAACGAAACCTTTCAGTCTTTGTGGGCCCTTTATGGAAACCTCCCATTCTTTTTAAATATAATTGATAAAATAATTTAATTGATAAAATAATTCAAATCTGGAAGCAATTTGAGTTAAATGTCCGGAATTATAACTTCATAGGAATTCAAGCTACAACATCTTTGCTGTTTGGAGTGGCCACAAGGACAACAACAGTTTAGGCAAGATATTTATCTCAGCTGTTGTAATTCTTCGAAGAAGAGACACTTTCAAACAAGCCAAAGGTTATTCATGATGGATTGGGGGATTTTTAAAACATGAACTGCACCTTGAAATGTCTACTTTTATGCAGCCACAAAGCTGCCTTGGCTGCCATCACATAACACACACGATCCAGTCTAAACATATAAACTTTAAAGTGACGTCCGTGAGACTTTGATGTGCTTTGAAGAAATGCGATGGAGCTTCTCAGGCTTGTCGGGATAAAGTGAAGCACCACTTGTGAACTGTAACAAAAAAAAGGAAACACTTGATGCTGCTGCATTATCTCTCTTCACATGCATGTTCCCATACATTTCGTGTCTACCTTCATGTGCAGACATAGACATTAATGAAATAATAATACTGGCGGCCATAAAGGCATAGTCAATAAACCTCTAGTGTGGCATACATAATGCATTTTGTGGTACGGGAATTTTTCAGGACACGGAAACATGTTTCATTCATGGCACGTGTCAAACATCTGGCACAGTTTGGACATAAAATAGATATAAACTAACTGGACATAAAATAGCTGGAAGAAGAGCTTTGTTTTTGTCATATGGTAATACAAATCAGGTGCATCGCATGGCCTTCTATTTGGTTCATAATAACTGAAAGTAAAAACAACAACAACAACAAAAAAAAGCTCTTACCAACCAAAAATCCTGTGGGGTATAAAAAGTAAAGCATCAATTACTGAAATATTAAAATATATTGAATCTATATTAAAATAATACACGACTGCAGCAAAAAAGTAATTTGGTTTCAAATAATGACAAAGTGGTCCACCACACCTCTGGAGGTCCGTCCTGGGCGAGCCAGGGTGTTATCAATATTTCATGACTCTAATAATGTAGTAAATTATATCCAATGGAATCGAACAACACATAAATGCATATTGACAGGATGTTACCTTTCATTCCACATTATGCTCAAGGGTTTTGGCACACGCACTGTGCAGAAAACACGTGTGAACTCTTTAAGCCTTAATAAGAATGCATTGATTCCAATTACACTGCAGTATGAGGAAGCATTGATTTAGATTACATTACACTGTAAATACAGAGTGGGCATGTAAATCACTGCATAATTTCTCTTTTTTGAGGGGTTATTCTGCATTTGTGCTGGAGGACAATTTTGCTGTGAGAGGTTAAAGCAGTGTTAGAACAGAAGCCACATAAGGTAAGCTGTATGTGATGACCCCTTAAAAAGTATTGCATCACCACAAACAAAGTGATGTGTGTGTGTGTGTGTGTGTGTGTGTGTGTGTTCATGGATCACAGCGCTCTTCACAGCTGGTCAACAACCAGATCAGGGGCTACAGAGAAAAAGGAAGAAAACAGTGAAATATGCTGTGTGGGACAAACATATTGTTTTTCACTACTTTCTACTACCGCTGTTCCCATTTAAGATAAGTCACAAGTATTAAGTTTCAGAAGAGATATTTTTATTTCAGTTGAGTTATTCCTACCGAGATTAGGGGTGTCTAAGATAAACATTAATTATAAAAGCCCACAGGAGTTATTAGCAGTTCCAATTAAACTTAATCATGCTATAATTGAAGGGAAGTTCTTATTAAAAACAGTCTTTTTTATAGATAAGTGGACACAGTGACACAGCTACAGTATTATATAGTATGTTAAGTATGTTATATATAACAACAGAGCACACTGGACCACTGCAGACCAAGATAGTATTTTCTTTTCCATGCATCATGTGAACTCTTATTGTTAACTGTTTTGACATTATCAAAATTAGACACCTGCATATACATATGTATAAGTATAATATGTGCATATTACGAAGTATAATGAAGGCTCCTTTTATGTACATGCATATCTTTGTCTGCACATTCTTTCCTTGACAACCGGTGATAATGGACGGTATATGTGCTGCAGGAAGGACCACTGACTGTAAAGTTCTTTATTTGACATTCTTACATTGTCTTATCTATTATTAGTTTTACATTCAGTATTAAAAAAATCCCATTGAAAAATAATTACCAAAAAAACACACATATAAAACACATAGCAGCCAGGCCTAAAAGAGACACATAAAATATGTAGTCTTCAACTTACGTTTTTGGCTTTCTACACTGAGACCATTATCTTTTTCACCATTTCTAATAAACTGTCTTTCCCTCCTCCCCAAGAAAAAAAAAAGACTGAACATACTGGTATTTTCCAGTCAGCGCACTGACTGATGTTTGAAGTAAAGCAACTTTGTTAGGCTGCTGAGTTAAAGCAGCAGCCTCAGCTACACTCTGAGAATCGATTGATGGCTTAGCATGTACGCGCACACTGCTCTCACACACAGACATGCACTCATATTAAACAGAAGTGGTTCAGTCAGGGGACAGCCAAGTTGTTGAGAAAGATGGGGAGAGCGAGATGGAGAGCAGAAGTGGAGGAGCCAGAACTGAGCGGAAGAAGAGTGGCTTTAGTCAAACTTCAACTCTCTCTGGCGCTGAAGACTAATCACGTAACTATCTCAGCTGTATTTACCGCTCGCTTCTCAACTCCGGGATGTCCTTGGATCATAAGAAAGTAGAAAAGAGAGAAGGAAACAAAAGAGAAGGAGAGTTTTAGGAAACGGTGACGGTGTTATCCACCACAGTGTGACGTGACAGATGTGAAGGGTAAAATGGCTTGAAGAGCACACAATAAGAGTCGTTCTCACTTATGTGTCTTTTGAAAAGTGCAGTGAAATGTCTTTGTTGGCTCAAAGGCACAAGTGAAAACGGCATTTCTGTAATTTTAATTACACTGTGAAGCTCAGGTGAAAAAAAAAAACGGGCCTCTTCACTGATTCTTTTGTTGTCAAGTTTCCAGATGTATACTTGTGTTGTCTTGTCAAGTGGCACCTGTTGTAGAAGAGGCTTATTTGCTGATGGATGAGCGATCAAGTTGTTGAAGTTATTGTAAATATGAAATGAAGCATGACTCAACTCAAACTGTCAAAAGTCAACAGAGAAGAACAGTTTGTCTTCTGCCGTCGCAAAGACAGTTCAGTTCAATTCAAACTTTATTTCAGATTAACAAGAGGATCCATAGCAATGAAAAAAAAAAAACTGGGAATAAGACGCAGAAGATATAAGACATAGACAACTGGATCAATTGAGAGGCTATGTACTTGGTATTCTTGTTAAATCATCGCAAGGTAAGTGAAATAATGTTTTTTTTTTTCATCTTGAGCCAAGCTTCAAGTTTAAGCCTCTCCTTTTCAGACTGCTCTCTGTGTCCCCTCCTTTCTCTTTCTTCTGTCTCGCAGCAGTCCCATTGTGTCACAGGAGAAACAAAAGGAGCACGGGAGAGGAAATGACAAGGAGAAAAGGAGAGCGGAGCCAAACAAGGAGAAAGGGAAGGGAGGCAGTTGCTCACATCTAACAAGTTCTGATCAAAATTCAGAAGTGGATCAAGTGGATATGAAGTTTGCTTCAAACAAAAGTCCCCCTCCCTCCCCCAAGCTCTCTTATGCCTCAATTCTCTTTACCCCCGGGGCTCTTATCATCTTTCCCTGTTCCTCACGCCAGCATCCTCTTTTCACACCTCCTCCAACCCAAGCCCCATCTCTTCGTTTCCCTCAAGGCCATTGGTAGCTCTCTGCTTTGCTCTGTTTGCCTCGCACACCCCTCTCTCCCGCTCTGCTCTTACTTGCCTCTTTCACTCACCCGCGCCGCCCTCCCAGAGGCCCTCGGCTTCCTCTCTCTCTCCCCGCAACTGATGAAAGGAGGAATAAATGAAGGAGTGCATGTTAATTTGCGGTGGCCACTCCTGACAAGCTTTAATCAGAGCGGGGGAATCGCGAGCCAAATCGTGCCGAACGCGGAGATGGAGAGTGGGACCGAAAATTTAGTCGAGGTCAGAGGTTTGAGGGGACTTTGCTGTTGAATAGGGTCACTCCTTTTGGTCCACCTCATTCCCTGATCTAAGACTCACAGTCAACATAGCTGATTACTTGTGACCGTTGGAGGGATTCGGTGGCTAGTGCTTGCTTGAATGTGAGACTTTCACATTCCCAAAAGGGGAAATGTCTAATGCCCTAATTTGTATCTACCTCTTTATTCTATTCCTGAGCCAGCCATGTGGGGAAGCAAGGTGTGGGCGGAGGCCAGTGGTCCACTAAACCTCTCCCCCTCTCTCCATGTCTCTCTTCTCCCTTGATTGCACCAGTATTTGACTGATCCAGTCAAGTCTGAACAAATTGATTAGAGCCGTGGTGGGAGAAGTTCAGTGGATCCTTTCATTTTAACTTTACATTGCTTGAAGCAAAAACACTAACAAAACAATCTGAAAATACTCCATTAGTAGTAAAGGTGCCGTGGTCATGAGATGATTATTGGGAGAGTGAAGGAGAGAAATCCCAGTCTGTGTAAATGTTTAGTGGTGTTTCTACATCTGGAGTGTGATAAAAGGAGCCCAACTGGACATTTTCTTCTGTAAAGGTTCATCGACCTAAAAGGTTTTGTGAGTGTGATCATGCATTTCATTTTCTTTTACCTAAAATTTGGGTTTGAAAAGTAACAGATAAGTGTCAGATAAATGCAGTGGAGTACAAAATTACTCAAAAGTACAATACTTGAGTAAATGTATTTAATAGATGTAGTAAACACAAATGTATTTACTTTCCTCCACTCACATATAAGCTAATCATATTACAGAAAATTAAGATGCACTTTGAAGTTGTTTTATTTTGTATTTATGGTAATAGTAATGTTGACTATGGAAGTAGAAGTTCATTGCCTGGCTGTATAAAAGGAGAAAAGGGCATAGCTCTGCCACAAAAGGAAAAGTAATGATGTTTCTGTGATCCTGAAGGGTGGAAATGGTATGGAATAGATAGTATAATAAAGGAGAAAGCCTAGACTGAAATCCCTGTTTCCCTGTGTGTAGCACAAAGCACAGAGAGATGAGGCATCACTTCCTTTTAGCGGTGGACAGGTGTTTTGGCTGCTGTATAATTAGCTGAACTCACACCTGTTATACAGAATATTTTTATCACACAGAAAATCAGCAGTCTTATTTTACTGTGAACACTTGATAAGCAACAAGCCGCCAGCATGAAAGTCATTCGACTTCTAAAAGTCGACTGGCTGTGGCACTGAGTTGAGTTTTTAGAGACACTTCAGTTGTCCTAATTGGACCGCTCTTTCCTCCTTCTCAGTCTCTCATCAGGTAATCAGTCTACAGTCTCCAAAAAAAAAAAAAAAAAAAAAAAACTGCTGGATGTCAATTGATGGATTTCTGTAACAAGCCTTAAAAAGTGTAATGCTTAAGGGAGTCTCACTTTGCCTCATGTCTTTCTCCTCTCTCACTTTACCTCTCACTCTTATCAAAGACTCGATGGTGAACGGCGACAGTCCCAAAGAGGACGGGAAAGAAAGGGATGTCTGTCTGTCTTCCCTCACTGCTGCACGCTCCCTTCTTTTTCCTGCCCTCCTGTTTTGATTCGCTCTATTTTCTGCATTGTCACATATCCAACATCCTGCTGAATGAAAATAAATCCAGCTGATGGATGAAGAGTCACAGCTGGAGAAAAACTGCTAAAAATATGGGGACTTTTGGTGCGGCCAAGTAGAAGCAACTTCTTTTTTTCTCTCTCTCACTCTCTCTCTTTGTCGCTAAAAATGATGCTTAAAGACTTGTGATGACTCACTGCTCACTGACTCTTCCAAAGTGGCCTTTCTTTCCCAGATTTGGCAGTCGTACAAGGAAAATTGAATTTTTCATGCCATCTTTGACAATCATTTAAGTGTGTTATCAAAACACTATGGCAGCAGCCTTGTGTGTGCCAAAGTAAACTTTAATGGAGCAGAAAGGACTAATTGTACATTTCCTACGTCTGTGATCAGAGCAGAGTGACAGGGCTAAGCCAGGACAGACTCCACATCGGCTGTGAGGCAACAGACCGTGCAGTCATGTGGGCCAGTTGAGGCGAAGCCAAAGACAAGCAGCTGGTGCAAGGCAAAGTACACCTTAAAGTAATTGTCTGTAACATACTGTGTATCTAAATAAAAGTCCATTTCACTTGCCTTTATGAATGTATGGAAAACACAATGATTCACCATTTGTCATAAAAGCTATTTGTACTTACTGCTGTAATTGGTTGTTTGTGATGTGCTATGTTTGTGATGTGCTATGCGTTTACTAATGTTCCACTGTTTGTTCAGAACGAATCAAAGAATGTGCTAAGAAGCCCGAGAAGTGATAGCACCCAGGGTCAAACTGATGAAGAAAAGACACAAAAGAAACTCAAATATTCTCAAACTGCATCATCACACTGTAGAATTCAATAGACACAGTTGAAGCTCTCAGTGGAGGACATGCATGCTAAACAGGAGAGGGGCCGTCCAAAAGACAGAACACTGGCTTTGGCTCTCCAAAACAAACAAAAAAAAAGCCCCCAAGATAAGCGAGGCGAGAGAATAGATGCAGATGTAGCTCTCGAAGTGGGGCTATTTTTTTCCTTTCATGACTTATGAACCACAGTGTTCACCGAATAATTTTGATCTTGAGCCAGCTGGTGTGATATTATTAGTAACTGCTACCAAATGCTACCAATCTGATGTCTGTTGTGCATACTGTAGGCCCAAGTGGAGACCAGACTTACGTATCACTTAGTTCAGATAACAGGCGACTTAACTTTAAACATGTTAACCTTTAGAAAGTGAGTGATATAAAGGCTGTAAATGATGACATATTCATTCCCATTCTGGAGAACAAATCCATGAGAGGGTGTTCAGGAGAGAAGAGCATCGTGGTCATCGCTAACCGTGTCATGTCAACACCAAACATTGATCACAATGAACCTAAACAGCCAATATGACTGTTGTTATTAATCACAGCGGCAGCTTTCAGAGACACCAGCGGCATCAGTTTTTGCATTTCATTTATAAAAAAGCCTTGTGGTGCAGCTGGCCCAGTGGAACAGTGCACGCACACATGTATGGGGCCTGAGTCGTATGTATAAGGCCTGGTTAAATTCCTGAGTCAGACCCAGCAAAAAAAGATGTTCTTATCCAACCTCATTTTTAACACAGCCTTTACTTCTGTCTTACTTTTCTGTCTCTGCTGTTCATGTGGGTCTGTTTCCCTAGTTTGAGCTGCCTCCATGACTCCAGTCATGAGCAATAAAGGCTGATGAGACTTGAGAATAATGGTCCATTCTTGAAGTTACAGTTACTAAGATTCAAACACTAAATTTGGCTTCCTCTCTGACAAGATGTCATTACATGAAGGAAGAGTTGAAATTGAGGAGGGGAGGATGGAAACAGTAAAACACAAGTTGTGAGATGCCCAAACAGATGACAGTAGAGGTTATGGTAGAAGCTAGAAAAGCAAAGGAGGCCTTTATGGAACAAGGTACTCAGAAGTTTCACAATGCAAAAGTAAAGAAAGTTGGCATAAGGATGCATTCCCTTCAACAAAGTGCACTTCCATTTCTGTATATCTGGTATTTTCCCCTCTTTGATTCCACCTCCTGCTTTCACCCTCTCTTTCAGCATGTTATTTTCTGTCTGAGTATCTTCCCTGTGGTGTAGGTGAGCATTACATGGTGGTAATGGGCCTCATTGTTGTGTGTAGAAGTGAATATTTTGTTTGGTTTTATTTTTAAGTGTATTTTGGGACCACATGTGTCGGAAAGAAAGTGGACGCGCGTGTGCGCGTGTGTGTGTAAGCGTTCTTGAGAGTGTGTGCAGAAAGGATCAGGAGGAAGATTACCTGTTCAGAGAGTTACAAACCTGCTGTAGAGTTCACCTGCGGAGCACTGACACAAACAGATGGCAATAAACCACCTGAAACACAGATGACATCTGCTATCTCATTACTTCAGAGCAGACCGTGTAAGACTTTAAGATTACTTTCAAAGCTAGCAGAGTTATCATTAATTAATATTCACTTATATGAAATTTCACAAACTCCTCAAATGTTACCTGGGCACAGATAAACTGTGGCTTTTTGAAGTGAGCGCCTTGGTGTGCGCAGTGTGTTTTACTACACAACGCTGCCAACTCTCACAGATTTTACGAGCTCCACATAGCACCAGTTTCAATTATCCTTGGCACGAAAACACTCACTTTTAGATAATTGGCCAGTCAAATACATCCACTAGCAAATTATATATTTCTTTGAAAATGATATTGGAATGTCTGCATTTATCTTGACCAATCGAGGTGCTGAGACAAAGAACTGTCAACAGCCCTCCGGGAAATATTACATTAGAGCCAATCACAGAAAAATTACACTCTTATTCTTAAATATACTTTTAGTTCACAGTGTGGGTGGCGCATTGGTCAGCTGAGGAGTTCTCATGAGTTTCTTTAGGGTTCAATACAACATCAGAACTCATGCTCAAAGGTATACGTCTCTCCTGTAACACCAATTAAGGTTTACTGCTTCTCATACAAAGAGCTATCTGCTCTATTATGCTCTCCCCAGTCTAAACTGTGATTAAGTTTAATAGCTAACCATTCACACGAATGAGTGTACTGCAAGGTGTCTGCAGTTCATGGTCAAATACAATCCCATCTACAGAAAAGTACAGAAATTAAAGTGTAGGAGCTTTAAGTATGTATGTATGTATGTATGTATGTATGTATTTATGAGGCCATTTGATGACTTTTCCTAAAGTGACCAAAATACACACACAAAAAAAACTTTTGTACAGGTGCTACAAAATTTTGTACACTGAGGCTTTTTCTGGTCAAATTTGCTCTAACAACTTGGGTGACGTGTACAGATGTGTAACTCTGGCCAGGGATATATTGCCTAAGTATTTCTACAACATGAGCTTCACAAATGTTTTTTTTTTCTTTCCTTCTTGTGGTTGGACTTGGACTTGTTTGCTATAGTCTACTGTGGGTCCACACATAATCTGGAAAAACAGCAAAGCAGTTTGATCCA
>JAOXYL010000059.1:16918628-16933649 GCA_028564955.1 Terapon puta
GTTATTGGATATGAATCATTCTGAATTACTCGGCACATAGTGCACCTAAAGAGCTCTTACTGTTTCTTTGCCACTCTCTCAATCTGTCAATTACTTGCTTTTCCCCCCTCTCATTTTCCCTCTTTGTCTCTGCTCATCTCCTTTGACAAAGGAGGTGCAGCAGTGTTATCAGATACCATCAATAAACTCAGCAGCAGCGAGTTCAGACAAAGACGTACACAACTCACACAAACACTGTCTGTCGATTGAATGCGGGTAATTTACGCTTTCTTACATGGCAAAACTGGCAATAGCACTGTGCCATTAAAGGTCCATGTGCTATTGATCTTGACACAGAGGGAAACTGTAATAAAAAAGGAAGTAAAGAGAGGAAGAGATGGGACAAAAAAATCTGAACTGCTGCTGTATTGATTCCAATGAAAGCTCACTAAGAATTAAAGCGCAGTATGAGGTGTTTTAAACAAAGGGTCACAGAAAAAGGAAAAGGCAAGACAAGTTGAAGTGAGAAGTCAAGTAAATGCTCATTCAACAAACTAATGAACAAAAATCCCAAATATTTCAACAAGTGGTAGTATCTAACAAAGCAAATATCATCCACTTGTACATCCAGACACAGACGAGCACTGGTATCCCATTAGGTGTCCATTCACCCTCTATTTGACTTTTTCCGCTTTTTTTACTGAGATGCTCTGTGATGTCATTTTGAACAGGCGTAAGTGCTTATTGCTTTTTCCGAGCTTGTGAGTTTTGAAGGATTTTAAAATGTTTTATATAGCGTTTTGTGTGCTAGAATTGGTGAGAGCCTCTAGGAATGAAGCATGGGCTAAATGGGTTTAATAAATCTAAAAGCTGTTGAAAAAATACAAAGAGATTTTTATTTTTAAAGGGAGTTTTGAAGTAGCAGCCCTCTTACTTCTAGAAGGGGTAATTTAATTCAGTTTTAGTGACAAAATATTGCTCGATGGAGCTTTAATGTAGAGTGCAGCTAACAAACAAAAGCCAGCAAAAGAAAATAAAAAGCTACATTTGCGTAACTCATCAGTCTACAGTCAATTGCTTTTTATATTGGAAATGTAACCCCCCCCACTTCAGGTCTATTTCTTCAGGTCCATTTCTTTTTCAGCATTTTGGCACTCCTTGGAATGATTAATCTTTTCCTTTTCTGTTTATAAGGCATGACTTGTTTTTGGGTAGTGAGCTTAACTTTGCTCAAACATCCTGGCTGATCTTCACTTTACAGTTCTCTATCTTCAAAAATGCATACATTTTACCCACGGCATCTGAGATTAAAACGGCAAATTCAATCCAAGCATCTGTTTCAAAATTAACCTTATTTTGGAAGTACATCACTTTTACTATCTCTTGTGATGTGGTTGGCATGTATAATCTTGAGAAAATGCTTTTCACATCAAAGCCCCTTCATATAGGTATGAATTATACAAGGTTCCAATGTGGACTACGGCCACGAGAACGACGTGCCAAAAGACAAACACGCATTGAATGCACACGGAACGTCTATCCACCCCAACGGGACTATAAAAAGTTACTCTTGCAAGCTGGCTATTGATTGCCCATTAGTCACAGAAACTAATGTGTATCTGAAGGTGCCAGTCTAATCTTTAATGTATACATCATGCATAGATTATCTGTTCATTAAAGTGACATAAGGTCTGGCGAAAAACCCCAGAGGAGAAGCTCCTCCGTTCTCCTTTGCACCTCTCGCTCAGTACGTTGGCATGTAAATAGACTTTTGGTAGCCTTGCTAACCCATGACTGTTGCATGTAATCAGTAAGAATAATTAGAAAGAGGGGACACTTTAATATCTCATTAAAGGGAACATTTCAATCTCTTTGCCTCTCTCAGTTAGTCTCTGTCTGCAGGAGGACACAGAGAGAGAGCGAGAGAGAGAGAGAACCCACCAAGGGCATTTGTTCTTATTAAAATGATTTCAGAGCAGCAATTAACCAGAATGGCGACACTATCACCATTCCCAACCAATCAAACGGCCCCGGTTTCCAGCCAATAAAATAATCTTTATTCGTGGTTACACAAGAGGGAGTTATTAAGCAGGCTGGGAAATAATTACTGAGGATTCTGGGTAATTATGGCCAGGATATGGTCCAAGTGTCCAGATTCATGAAAGACCCAATCAGTATTTTTGATCATATAAATTAAAGGCAAATTCACATGTATAATTAAAGTTTGACTTACAAATGATAACAATCAGCTTTTTGTGTTTCTCCACTGATCGTATCTACTTATCTATAATCATGAGACATTAATAACTCCACACTGCAGGTTTCAGTGTTGCGTTTTGAATTTTAATGCCATCCTTTTTTTTGTGGTTTAAGAATTACACACTTTGAAACCAAACACTACTGACTGCTCAGATTGTTTCAACAAAGCAGAAATGACTGTCAGTGGGAAATTATATCCTTTGCTGTGTTCGCACACGCCGGTCAGCAGAAAACAAGAAAACAAAGCATGTGTGGAGTTCTCAGTCACTGAGAAGTTATTGTGGTGAGCCGAAATGAATAAATGTTTTGTTTGAGCAGTGCGCTATTATTCCTGACTTTGATTGTATTTTCAGTCCAAATACACCATTACTAGTAATGCGATTTGTGCCTAATGTGTTTGTTGAGAGCGAAGATAAATTGTCTCCATAAGATGCTCATTCACCAGTCTGTGAATTAATGGTTCATGATAGCTTCCCTGTCCCACTTATGCATTTATCATATCAAATCTAATTTATTTGTAAATCACTTTTGACAAGACAGGAAAGTTTTACAGAGAGAGCAAACGATTTCTTTGGGTTGGATATTTTAATTTAAAGTCTGCAGGGTCAGTTATGCAAAACTCTTTAGGGATAATTATTGGACAAAGATTCAGCCTTTAAACTTAATTCACTTGAACTGAAGATAAATATAACTTTATGAAACTTTTACCCACGGTCTATATTTGTTTTGAACAGCAGCTTTTATTCAACCCTTACCAAGAAACTAATTTGGCTACTGTGTCTCATCTTTTTTGTCCTTTTCATATTGAAATGTGGCCTATTAAAAAAAAATCTCTTTGAAGCCTTTATGAACATGTGTCACTCACATACCGTATAGCATCGCTACCTTCGTAACATGGCAGAAGTACGTATGGTGCAAGGAATCCCAAGGCACCATGTTTGAAAGAGGGAGCTCATGCTTAAAAGGTTAAACTGAACAAAGCGATGAGTAACACTGTCATGTTAAAAAAAAAAAAAAAAAAGAAAAATCAAAGGATTGCCTTGAGAAACACATTCAACCCCAAATGCTCCTGCTGACGTCTGCGCTGAATGTA
This sequence comes from Terapon puta, assembly GCA_028564955.1. Classification (NCBI taxonomy): domain Eukaryota; kingdom Metazoa; phylum Chordata; class Actinopteri; order Centrarchiformes; family Terapontidae; genus Terapon; species Terapon puta. The sequence goes on from JAOXYL010000059.1 coordinate 16,921,960, forward strand.
TGAAACTGGATAAACACAAATAAAACAACAGATATGCTTATATAAGGCTTGTATCACTTTGCTTAACATGACGCATATGGTGCTCTTATTCGCCTGATTTCAATTCAGTCCCTTGGGTTTTTTGAATGGCAGTTACTTTCTAAAATGTTGTAAAAAAGAAAAAGAAAAAAAAGAAAAAAGAGAGAAAAGAAAAACACTGATTACAACCTCATTCTTTTGATGCTGAAGCATTAAGGCATCACGCTGCGTCCTTGAAACTGTTACTATGACAATGACTATTATAATGATTTTGAGAACTCACTGATCACTTATAATGAGGCTTATTTAGGAGCCCTTTGAACAAGATGTCGGCTGATTAGGTTTTTATTTGGTTCAAAAATGTTCTTCCCAAATTAGCCGAATCCAATAGTTTAAATTAAGCTCATCATATTCTGATGAGACTTTTTCTCCTCTGTAAAGCAGAGCAGCTTCATTTTAGTGTCTTTCCATTTGTCTCTTTCTGTCCCTCTGTCTCTACCTCAACCTCCCACCATCTGTGTCCTCCAATCTTTTGCCACCTCCTCCCTTCCTCTAATTCCCACTTTCCATCTCTCTCTTTTCTGTGTCTCTTCTCGCTGCCTGGCATTTTCTCTCCCTCTCACGCAAGTATTCAGGTGTAAACCAAACACCCTGATAACTGCACTGGCTGAAATTGATGTGACACGTTTCAGATTTTCTCCAGTCCTTTAATGTGGCGTCTCCCCTCCCTATCCCCGCTCTCTCTCTTTTCAATATCCCACTCCCCCACTCTCTTTCAGGGAGGTGAGCAATTCTAAAGCTAGCAAAGTGATTCCATTCTGCAGGCTAGTTATTAAATTTGTTTGCAAATCTCTGCCCCTCTCGTCACCCACCACCCCTCCCTCGATCTCTTCCTCCTCTCACCCATCTCTTCATCCCTCCCTACTGTTGGCCCTCCGCCACAGACCCGAGTGTCATCAACATTCAGAGCCATAAAACCTACAACTGCAATGAGGAATAGAGAGAAACGGAGAGGCAGGCCAACGGAGAGACAAAGAAAGAGGGAGCGCGAGCCAAAAGAGAGAGGAGAATAACAGACTATTTCCTAGAAAAATAGCTAACTGCTATATTCTATAACATGAAGCACTCTTTGATAATCTCTTTTATTACAGCAATTTGTTACCGAGACCCTTGTCTGCACTGGGGTGGTGGAAGTGAGGGACAGTGGATGGGGCAAGAGACCAAAGGAGAGAGTAGAGTGGAGAAAGCCAGACATGATAACACTAATGAAGATGGCTGGCTGAGGCCAGCAGATCTCATATATCTAAAAGGTACAATGCCAGATGAATATTTATTCTGAGGATCGAGTGGAGAGTGGAGAAGTGGAGGTTTTAGTCACACGAAGTCGCAGCCTGTCACATGTGCAGCAACACTACAGAAACAGACAAACAAATGGCATCTCAATCCCACAACACAATCATATTCTGCACGCTCTACCGGGAAAACTGCTGCTACACATGACATGAGTTCATGCATTTATGTATTAGAGAAATCATGTTTAATGGTTGACCTAATAATATCTCCAAGACTGCTTGCCTGCTCAGGCAAGGATCCAGGAGTGGACCTAGGATGGTAAAAGCCACCACACAAAAACACGTCCACCCCACTGATAATGAAAATTAGTAGACAAGTGAAATACTTTGAACTTTTCACACAATGAGCAGGTTTCAACACACACTGTTTCACAGGAGCATCATGTTGTTTATCAAGCTGACCGTGGCAGGATGCCCAACTCGATGCACTGTAGGTGAGCACTGACAAAGAAAAGATAGCAACACATCAGAGGACAATAAGGCAGATTTACACCGCATTTACCCCACTTGACAGCCAGAATATCTAAATCGAAGGCTCAGTCAGGAAACACTGTTAGTATCTCACAGTGTGAAGGGTTTACAGATTCTTTCTTATCAATAGGTGAACATGTCTGAGTGTTCCTGATAATATCAAATATTGACATTTATAGTCTGATGAGCACAGATCCTGATCCTGAAGTTTGTAGTGTTTATGTGGATAGTAATGTATTGGAAAGTGAAAGTGCCACTATCCACAGAATTTATAATGATGTAAGGTGGACCTGTTTGAGTGTGTCCTTAGTTGTCCTTTGTGTCAATTCAAAAAATAGTAAAAGTAGTTGCAAATATGCCTCTTTGGATTCAAGCATGGAATCAGTCTGTGGTAGGTTAGATTGATGATAGAGAAATTATTTCAGAATGAATCAAAAACTTAAAACATGCTAATATGAAAACAGTGTAAAGTGAAACAGGTAAACGTTAGACATATTTTTATTCTTTCTTAATTCATGTAATTTGGATAAATTGTAATTATTATAAATAATGCATTCATCTGACATCAATACACTGCTATGTGCTCTAACGTTTACACCTCTACTAAAAGCAGTAACGATCTAGAATGATCAATCCAAACAGCAGTCAGTGCTTCATCTACTGAAAAATAACAGAAACTAAAGGGAAGTAAAAATGTGAAAACTGTATGCAGCACAACAATAATGGAAAATCCCAAAATATATGGACCCTGCAGAGAATCATTACTGTATCCTTCTTAGGACTTGGTGCTCTGTGTTTCTTTTGTTTTTTACAGCACAATTACTGTATGCTGCATAAACACATTATTTACTTGAGTCTAATTCTCATTATGGTCTGAGTATCACTGTTTATTCCCATACAACATAACAAATATTTGTTATGGTGAAACATTAGTCCTTATTTGTGCTCTTCGAAATCCAATTACATTGAAACCTTGGAAGAGAAGTGACTCTCTAATGATCTATAGTCAATGAGTGAAGCATTCATTTGATGAAGCAGTTGCAGTGACCTTAAAACGCTCACTTTCAGCTTTAAATTGAGGGTGTGAAAAAGATTCCTTATTATCATAAATTCTCAAATACTCAAGTTTTTCAGAAGAAAGGGTTACATAGTACCATGCAGGTAAAAAAAAAAAAAGGCTGCATTCTTCTCACCTCCTTCAGTTTTTCTAGTAAGTAGAAATGAAGCCTGAGCCACAGGTATGTCAGTTTCCAGCCCTGCTGACAACCCAGACAGGATGAGAGAAAATTGACAAATAAAAGTAAAAAGAGACTGCGGGAGGAGAGGGGAAGAAGGAGAAGGTGAGATATATGAGAGAGGTGTGCTAAACCACTTTTCTCGCCTCAAATCAAAAGCGGAGTGGTTTTCCTATCTGGCTGTTAGAGGTAAGATATGAGCCAGGCTCTGCACTCTGACAGGGTAATGCACCTGGCTGCCAGCGAAAACACACACACAAACACATACAAAAGCACAGAACGCACACAAAAGTATGCAGGCACACAGGTGTGTGCTCAGAAGCACAGGCAAACAAATTCACACATATACACACAGTGACGCATAACGGTAGGGCTGCAGAAGAAGACACACAAACACACACACATAAGTGGTGGGTTAAAGTGATGACAGGATAATACACATAGAGAAGTCATAGTCAAGATAAATAACACTCACAACCATTTTCCCACTGTGTAAACTGTGTGTGTTCTTCACACGCACACACACACACTGTGCTGGTTACTTGAATGAACTGCACGTCCACCAAGACAAGTGTGCGTACGTGCAGAGTGTCTGGGTTCATCCATGCATGGGGGCTTGCGCATATGTCCGTCTGCATGACCCAGGCAGAGGCGCTGAGGCCCAGAAGCACTCGCTCACGTAGCGGGTAAAAACATCCTCAGTGACTTTTGATTCATTTCCTTGGAGTTGAAAAAGAAGGGAAACTGCTGAGTATGAGGAAAAAGAAAAAGCTGAGAGAAGAGATGAAGAAAACAAGGCAGGAGAGGTATGGTCACGTCATGCGCCTCTAACTTCATGCCTACTCCACATCTTTAAGATTTGGACCATATATCCACCCTTTCCTTCTCCTTTAGTGCTCCACTGTCTCCCACCCTAACTTTGTGTAATTTTATGACAATGCTAACACTGACGTCTATATGCAAGTACTACTCCTAATACATAGGCTACACATGTTTTGGATAACGATGGTAGTTACTGGTGCCTAATTAAATTTTGAACTTTCCCCCCTCTAGTGTTCTCACTCCCAACTAGCCACATATGGACGCTTGGTTAGGACCCTTTGTTGTCCTTTTTTAATGCACTGTGTTCACCCTTTGCATATTTTTTTCAGCCTGCCTGACCAAGTGTCCATATTTGACAAGTTGGATCTGCTGGGAGTTCGCACCTGGTGGCAGACAGCATCACGCAATGACAGCAAAGCTCAATCTAAACACTGATGGTGTCGTTATTCTAAAGTTACATTACACTGTGCAATCATACTTGACTTCATAAGTTAAAGCAAAAACTTGTCTATTACCACTTTAAAGTCACACTCCAACTGAACTTGACCTTGTCTTTGGGCGTCATTCACTTAACCAAGTAGGTGAAAGTTGTCTAGCGTCCTTTATCACAAGCACCAGCAAACCATGGTCAGCATCAGTAAAAAAAAAATAAATCTTTTTTCAAGTACAGTGTTTCCCTAACAACTGCCACAGTACAATTTATATCTCCATGTCCTGACAATAGTACATGAGAAAGATAATATGTGAAAAAGATTCAGGCTTTGATGACTCCACCTGCTGCCTCTGAGGCCATTTAAGAAGAATCTACTGCGCTCAAATCGAAACTGCCTATCAGAACAGAGTTGAAGGTTCGTGGCTTTATTGCTGACCTTCACTCTTCATTGAATATTCAAGAGGAGATATATCCAATTGTCATTTTCGACTTTGCAGAATGACTGTCCGTCGTTGAACTTCTTAATCTGTCTGGGCAATAAATGTACATGTCATCAGCGTTAATGTGAAGAGGGAAGTCTTTTCACCTTCTGCATCCTCCAGTCTTTCAAGGTTGACATCCTTTAGGGTACGCGAGGTCAAACAGCTGGAGCTGAGCTGTTATTCTCTCAATTTCTTCTGTGTTCCAAGTGTGCTTGTTTAAGTGTTTAAGAGTATTACAATAAAAAATACACCATTTAAACCACCACCACCCACCCACCCATCGATACTGTTGGCAGGACATAGCCTTGATACTTAAAGTCAACGCCTGTATATATGTTACTTGCATAGAAAAGATGCATGCTTGTCTTGAAGGACAAAAAAGTGTCTGTTTGTGTATCAGGTTTCTAAAATGACATACTGTTTTGAAATGAAAGCCAGTGCAGAGTGACAGTGGCCTGGCACTTTCTATCAAGGAGAAAATTACAGCGTATACGAGTCTGTGGAATGGCAGCGTTAGAGCTGTTATGGTGTAACTGACCTGACGGTGGGGTGAAAGAAGCAACTGGGTACAATATGAATAGCGAATGTGCATTCACTAGCTCATTGATGAACTGAATTACTTCAGGTTCTTGGGCTCTTTCATTTCTATATTCCTTTATGTATTTCATAAGCTTGCCCATGATGACTGTGTGTTTTCTCTTGCTACGCCACTAGCTCTGATTCCCTCCCTCTCAATGGTCTGTGGCCCAAACGCAGCAGCGCTGCAATTATTGATGAGGTTCACTTATCAATAATTCAGTCATACATCTGATTAGCCAATAGGATTGATGATGGGGCTCTGCACTGAATCCTCACACATCAATCCTCTACTTGGCCCTGGGCTGTTGTTATCTCTCCCTCCCATGTCTTTCTGCCTTTTCTGTCTTTGTCTCTGTCATTCTGTCTGTTGCTTTCGCTGCCTTTCCTTCTCTCTCTGCTTGCTTTTTCTCTTAGCTTTTCCCCCCATTTACTTAATTTTTTACCCTCTCTCTTTCTCCTTCCACTCTTTTCTCTCCTATCTATCCAATCACTCTACATTACAGATATCCCACTGCCTCACTTTATTGTCTTTGCAAGTCATTGATACATCTGTAACAGGCTGCCACTTTGTCCTGAGAGTGTCCCACTGACATCAGCAGGTGCCAAATATCGCTCCGGCTAGAAGACGAGCGGGAGCAGCAGAAAAGGGATGGAGGCGAGACTGCAGCGGCGGGTTGCGGCGTGTGTATTTGTGTGGCAGGAGAGTCAGGGGAGGCTGAAGGACGGGGAGAGTGCGAAAGACTGAGTCGGTGGGAATTCAGATGGAACAGAGAGCCTTTTCCAGGACAGCAGGGGATCGATACCTACGCTGCCTGCGCTCACAACCCTCATGAGCACAGTAGAGGCCCAAGAAGTAAAGTGTGTGTAAATTTGTGCATGGGTGAACCCCTCCCTCTCGCCATTTGTGTAACCGTGTGTATTTGAGCAAGTGTGTGTGCCTGCGCTGCTGTCGGCAAGGCAGCGCAAAGGGATCGCGCATCAGTGAAGGGAGGGAAGAGAACTTGCCAGCAAAGAGCCAAAGTGTTAATTACTTATCGATCCAATTTGGCAGATGACTCCCTAAAAATGCGGAGGGCAGCTCGGCGCTCAGCTCAAAAGGAGAGAGAGGAGACAATCTACTGTTCAAAAGCCCCTCGGACTACCGTCTCTGCCTCACTAAATGTTTACTACCAATTCCTGGCCTCTGAGCCATGCCTGGCTGCACTGCTCACCGCCTCCTTATCACTTCCCAGCTATCTGACTCCTCTCTTCTCTCTGTTTTACATTCCACATTGCCTGCTTTCATTCTATCCTTCACATCTCATCTATGTCCTCTCACCTCTCACTTTCTCTCTCTGCTTGGCTTTCCCTGCTCTCTCTGGCGGAAGCTCGGTGGATCCCCGTCTCCATCAGTGTTCGTTATGCTGTAGCATTTGTGTCCTAAATCTCTCCGTCGTGTTTTCATCCATGTTGCCTTACGGCCGCACTCATGCTTTCCCTCTTTTCTCTACCGTCTCTCTCTGTTTCTGTCTTGTTCCCTCGCTTCCATTAGTTTTGCTTTTTGTTTCACTACCCCGCCACTCTCTTAACTAAATCCCCTACCTGCAAGAAACGGCTTTCCACTGTAAAGGTTGGATAAAGCAGCGCCCTGCTGTGAACTGCCTGAATACTATCTCTCCATTCCTGTCTTCTGCCTCACAGTTAGACTGTCTATAAAACATGAGCCATGTGTAAAACTGTAAGTGTGCACACAGACAGACTGTAGCGTAAATACTAACTGTGACAAAAGGAAAATTCCTTAAGGAGAGTTAAATAGCTAAAAACCTACCGTGCAGAAATAACAGTGACTTTTATTGACATAAGATGCATTTTTTTAAAATTCTCTTTAAAATGTTTAAATTTGGTGCAAATAGTTTTGAGCAAGTACACTGCCATTGATTTCAAGTAATGAAACAAGGTGCTTAACAAATATTACATACAAAACCATTATTATAACCATTGGATAGCAACTCAATAAGCAAAGCAAAACAAAAAATGTGTTTGTTGGAGCTGAAGCCAGAGGCCATAATACATTCATTATGCTTGTTGGGATCTAAGGCCATGTGAGACAAATGGAGAGGTGTGAAATTTAATAATATCTAGTTGACGAATCCCAACATGCTGTTGTTTCATACAACACACGGCACAAAGTAAGATAACAAATTTAGACAGTTTACTAGATGTAAACTCCGCCTGAGGAACTTGGTATCCTCCTGGACAGGTTCTTTGGATCTGCGCCAAATTTCATGGTGATCCATGCAGTAGCTGTCATCCCCCCAAAACTCTCAACCTAGTGGCGATGCTTAAGGAAAAGTCAGAGGATCACCAAAGTTATGATGATTTATTTTCTGGTGACTATGAATATCTGTACAAAATCCCATGGCAATCCATCAAACAGCTCTCAAGATATTTAACCCTTTAACACCATCATCATCATATTTGATACATGAGTACATGATACATTCAGCTCTCCACATGAGCAGTGTGATATTATTTTTTTCCTGAGAGACCTGATGCATACAATCAAAAAATGCTTGAAAATATGAAATAACCCAAAAAATAAATGAAAATGCATGATGAAGAAATGAAGAAAAAATTGTAGAAATTAAAAATCATATATGCTAAATTGATCTTAAATGGCATATATTCAGCCAATAACGTCTAGCTATGCTATTTATGAGTTTGTCTCATTACACCTCCAAATGTGGGATTTGGACCTGGTGTTATCCAGGGTTGTGCAAATTATTTTCACAGAGTGATCATTATTGTCTTTTCTTCGCATGAAGTATCTTAAGTCCAAGGGTCTCCTTACATCCCCAAGTGCTTTAATTATACTATAAGTAATAAAAAAGAAAGTTGAATGAATGCCCAGAGAGGCAAGTGAAATAATTACATGGTAGATGCCTGCCTGTTTATTGTAAACAAAGATCAGAATAATATAAACACTATGTATAAATGGCATCTAGTACCAAAAAAAAGCACACATAGCAATATTGTTGGATATTAAGTGTGAAATGGGATCCAAGCCATCAGTAAACATGCCCTGCCCCCTGCTGCTGAATGAATGTTGTGTGAATTGCCACAGCTCAGTCACCAGTGCTCAAAGTGTATTTAAAAAAAAGTGTCCTCTGTCGCTTTGTACCAGTGTATTTATTCACTTTAAAAGAAAGCTTTCAGAAGTTTGTTTTAGTGACATAATTATCCTGGATGGGCTCATTACTCCACATAAACATAGCACAAAGAATACATTCAGCTCTGAGATACATAAAAATGACACTTTGCTGTGTTTCCAATTGCAAGCAAAGTTAGTAAGTCCTTCAAAGAAACCACGTTTTTTAATTTAACAGTTGAAGCAAAGACTTTTATTCATATTTTTGTTGCACTTTCAATTATAATATTATCATAATGACTGAGAAGTTCACCTGAAAGTGTGCCACATTGTTTAACTCTACTCTTCTACTTAAGCCCCATTCCAGCTATCTCATTTTTTATTAACCTTTTCTCTCTTCTCCCACTGCCTTAAATGCTTCCCAGTTGAAAAAGGTCCATCGTGTTCAAAACACTGCAGGGCGGATTCTAACGAGGACTCATGAATTTGACCACATAACTCCAGCCTGGGCCTTCCCGCACTGGTTTTCATTTATTCCAGCACTGATTTAATAGTGCTCTTCCTTTTGTATGAGATATTACATGGTCTTGCTCCATCATACGTAATGAAACTTATGACCTCCCACTCTACTCCACGTGCTTTAAGATCTCAGCAGGCAAGCCCTTCATTATCCCAAGATCTAAAGCAACATCCCGGGGAAATATACTGATCTGCTGAGTAATTTTTATCTTTTTGTTGTTGTTTTTTTTCTCTTTTTTTGGATTTAGCTTCCAGCTGCTCACTATTTTGATGCCTTTAAATGAAGACTTAGAATTCATTCTACATGACCTTCAAACCTTGTCTCCCTGCAGTGCAACTGGAGTGCAACTCACTGTAATGGGCATGATGGAAGTTTGAGGTCATGACTTTAAAACTCATTTTAGAAGAATGATTTGTGTGTTGCCACCTGAAGGATACCACATCAACCCCACTCAGTATCTATCTGTGATAGCTAAAAGTATAAAAAATATTTTATAACTTTTGTCCTCCAGTTGGCCATACTGAAAAGAAATTTTGTGCTTTTATATGGATGCCTTGTTGGAATCTTTTTAATATTATGACAGAGAAAGATTTAGTGGGATGCTGGGAGCTAGGTCCAAAACAACACACTGACCATGTCCATCACACTGGGTTACGCTTCCTGCTGTTTAGATGAAACATTTTCTGGAAATGTTCAACAATCACTTTATAGATGGCAGTGCAATCTAAGTAGAGGTTAACCTAACAAGCCATGTAATTGACCTTATTGTTATTTAGAACCATGTTACGTCACTAATGTAACATGGGGCCTCGCAATACAATACAGATCAAACCATGACATGTTGGTTAAATGTCAACAATCTGGTAACCAAAATATAGCTTTTGTTTAAGATTAAATAAATATAACATATTTAATCTTAAACTATGATTTTACACAGTTTGAGATGAAATATACCCATTTCAGTCATTCACATTTGACAAGGGGCTGTCATAGGCATGAAAAAGCCTATAAAATACATCTGCAAAGAGGACAGGAAGTGACTGACCTTCCAGTCATAAAGTATACATCTGGGACTTCTAGTGATTGACATTGGATGAATGGCGATTGAGAAACAAAACACCACACCACCATTTGGATCAATGTGTTAAACTATATTTGACCTAATAGACAGAAGGTTGGGGCATCCACAGAGCAAATTTGTAATGGACAAACTCCAGCAGCTGTCAGACATCAGCACGAACATGCAGCGACTTCTGGAGCATTCTGTCATTGTGAGGAGTCACATTGTGTCGGATGCATGTAACTCTTCATCCACGGTGAAGGCTTTTGGCGCATTAACACTTTAAAAAAATGGTCTTGGAAAAAACAAAGAAAACCCCAACACAGCTTCAGGTTTTGTTATTTAAGTGGCCCCTGTAAGAACTTTCTAAAACTTTTGCTGGGCCATAATTCTACTTAATTTGTCGAGCCTAAGTAAAAGATCTGCCAACTGTTCTCCAGGGTGGCTAGGACCATATGTTGTCTGTAACGACAAGTGAATACTGATCCTAGCCTGACAATGCAATTTCTGATGGAGATTAGGCAGCTGCAGAGTCATTGTAACAAATACCAAAGGCCCCCCTCGTAATTACAAGACATCTACAATAGAAGAGTGTGGAATACACTTATGTCAAAAGTAGGTATAATTAGCATTTTTAGAACAACAATGCATCAAATGACTGTGTGTAATGTGAATGTGGTTGGCCTTGATGATGAACGCACAGAATATTATTACATTAAGGATCAGCTGTTGAATGTAGCGATGCATTTAGCAGCTAAAAATCAGATATTTCCCCTAGGAGTTAGTGGAGATCAAAAACAAAGCTGAAAGTTGAGTGAATATTTGCCTTACACTCAGATGGGAGACGCACATCTACAGATGAAATGGTAATAACATGTAAGTGTTGGGTTCATAGATTGTTATTGCTGAATGACCATAAAATCTATTTTTTGCATGTTTTGATTCTACATAACCAATTGTGTGTGTCTGCGTGTGATTGCGTGTTTGTGTTTTGTGAGCCTTAGTGGGCAGCAAAGCCTGCTGATTGCTTTAACATACCGATTTTCCGCATTGTGCTGTGAACCAACACACCCCTCCTAGGACAGCAGATATGAGCACAATGTGACCGACAAACACACACACACAACCACACACAAATTCAGAGCCTTCACTCTCTATGCACAATTCACAACCATATCAGTTTTGAATGGATTGTCTGGCTGCAGGATTTGGATGGATTTGAGCGCTGGACGCACATAGAAATGTGTTTCTGCCTGAAAGTCAAAAAGATGAAACTGAAATCCATACATCCGTATATATGAATGTGAAGTGCTTTTATTGTATTTCCATACAATGCATGCACTTTGCCAATGCCTCTGACGCAGCGTTGCAGCTGCACAGCATACAAAATCATACAAAATCATACTTCCCCAGCAAAAAGCAGTTCAACTCCCAAAAGTCTGTGCAGTTGATTGACTCTCTTTTCAGTATTTACTTTTCTTTTCTGAGTTCTGTGACTTCAGCTTAACTTTCTGACCCCCAACTAAAACCTCCATATCCCGGTCTTCTGAATCTTATATCCAATGACTCTCATTTCTCTCTCTCTCTCTCT
>JAOXYL010000059.1:16933749-16944431 GCA_028564955.1 Terapon puta
TCTCTCTCTCTCTCTCTTTCTCTCTCTCTCTCTCTCGCTCTCTCTCCAGATGGAAGTTGAAATGAATCTAAATTAATGAATATCATTACAGCCTCTTAAATAGCCACGCTGTATTGCTAACCCTTCTCTGCTTTATCTCCCTCTGCACATGGGTCCCTGACAACCAAACCTTTCTGGGAGATACAGATAGAAAAGGCTAACTAGTGTTTTTTTTCCCTTCAAATGGAAGGAAATGCTCACTCTGTCTTTCAGCAGGGGAGCGAGGCATGCCGTAATGAGTTTTGTGCTTAACGAGGGCAGTCTAATGCCTGCCGACATGTTTTTACTGCTGATATCAGTGTCCTACAGTCTGTTCACTTTTAGGCAACATGAGCCACCCAATGAATAACATTTTATATTGTTTTAAAAATGAGCTTGATATTGTGTATGAGTGTTTTCCGGTTTTCCTTTTTTTTCCCTACGGGGATAGTTAAATTCTAAATTAAATGTCCTTTCATTGAAGATGTATTTGCCACTTGTTTTTCTGTAGAGTATCAAGCAGATGTGTGGTCTTCTTCAAAATAAGATAGCCTTCTAAACAACTTCCAAAAATTGGCGAGCCAAAACTGAAGTCCTGGAAATCTTCCAGAAAGTTAATTACTGACTGACTGGCCGATTACATCTGTTTATTTGAGGACGGGACGGTGAATAATATTTCATGTCTGTTTAAATAAAACATGAGAAATTTTAAAATGCCTAAAATGTAAGTACATGTACACATTATATTGTCAGTGTATGACTTATAATAACTTTTGAATAAGTTGGTTAGATTTTTAACTATTTCTAGGAAGTCATTTATGCTTTTGTCCACATAAACCTCAAAATGTCAAAGACGAGACTCATGTGCTAAAAAACTGACTCCACTCCAAATTCTTGCATCAGTTACCAATAAGATTCAGAACTGACTTCAGTCTCTTTAACTATATATAAAAAAAAAAAATCTGAAAGGCCTAGCCTCAAATTCACATGAGCTGGTGTGCAGCCTCAGATCCTCTGACTGTGGCCTTCCTGATGTTTCACATTCTTCCAACAGAGACTGGGATTTTTTCCTTCAGCTGCATGAAGCCTTCAAACACCCCTCCTGAAGAGCTCAAGCTAAAAAAAAAAAAAAATCAATAACTTTTTTTTTAAACCTGATATGAAAGTTATGTTTGTTGGTTGACAAGGTGTCTTTTATCCTGTTGTTTTACAGTTTAACTACTCACTGTTCTTATCCTCAGACCTTGTGGGATGCCCCTCTGATTTAAATGTTTCATTAAGCTGGCTCTACAGATACATCAGTGTACATGTGTGCATATATGCCTCCATCTGCCCATATATGGATGAATGAGAAAAATATGCAACAAAGATTTTCTAAATTAATTGACACAATCTGTAGAAGTTATTGTGCCAGTCTGTATGTGAATGAAGAATGAGTGATGCGTTAGTGTCTTTGTTTTAGCCTGTGATGGAGAGGCAACCAGTATGAGGTGTTTCCCTGCCTTTTGCCAAATTCAAGCTGTAATTGCTTCATAAGGGTAACCGAGAAGTGGAATGAATGAATAGAAATTTAAGAATTGAAGAATCACTCTCACACTGGGAAATTTGGCTTCGGCAGGTTCCCAGGTTTCAAATAGCCTCCGATGAAATGATACTGGCACACACACACACACACATACACACACATACACACACACACGCACACACACACACACACACACAGTCACACCTTTCCCAGTCCACTTGACACAGAATTAACAGCCAGCGTTGATGCTGTTCCCAGGGTTTCCGAATTTCCTCACAAGGCGTTCAACTGGTCACGTAAGAGATGTGTTGGGAAATTGGGCTGTAAATCAGCACTCCATTATTCATGTCTCTGTGCTCCGGTCCGGTCCCTGCTATCTCCAGTAGATTTAGGTGCAGGAGTCAGAAACATGTGTGTGAGTGTATGTGTTTGAAAACATCAACGTGCTTCGACGATATCACATTTACTGACACCTCTTCTTCCTTTCGGACACCACTGTCCATCTGTCCATCAAATATAATTGCTATCAAATTAATGTGTTGGTCCAAAACTAACAATAAGATAATAAACCGATAGAAACTAATATTCATATTTACTGGTATTAACACAACAGCTGCTTCAATAATATCTTATGTCCAGAAGTATCAAGGTACACTTGCTTAAACAATATATCATCAAGGAATCATATAGCAAGGAGAAGCCTGTTGAACTTCACTTACTTTTTTTAAAGTGCATGAATAATTGGACTTGTGTATGGTATGAGAGTGTAGCTGTGTGCTGTTTCTTCCTCGGCCCTGATCAATGGCCCCTGTCTGTGCTTTGGCTGTCGAGTAATTACACCACTGTCTGCGGCGTCTGAGTGTTTAAAAGATCAAACACTGTCTCAATCCCCTCTCAGGGCACAGATCTAAGAAGAGTCAGTCATCGCTATAAAAGGTCACTTGCTGTGTTTTGATGCCACACAATAGTTTTTTTTCTTTTTTTGTGCATGTGTCCGTCTTTTTTTCTGTTCCATGTCTTGCTTTCATGTGTGGGGAACGAGCCAGTAAAATGTCACTAGCACTCAGAGGTGACTATTGAGCAGAGAACAGCAGGTGAAATAGGTTGAGGAGGTGAGGCAGGCAGACAAGAAAGCTGGGGGGAAAGAATGAACAATGGAAAATATAAGACCAGTCTGTCCCTAGTTAATTCATGAGAAAATCAATTTAATGTAGTTAATTATTGGCAATCAATTCCTCCGTATTTCTCACCCTCATTTGGGTTACACGGATGAGTGTGTGTGCTAAAAAATTGTCTGACAGTCCAAAAGCTAATCTGTATTACTACTCAGGAGTGCTACTCAGGTGTCTTTTAATCATGTTTTTTTAATGCAGCAAGTATGGTGTGGTAGGTGTATCAACATATGGCTATTACATAACTCTGGCTTTGACACAGATGGAAGGGATCACAGTGCCTGAAAAAAAATTGAGTTTTAGTCTTACCATTCCCCTTTCATTCTCGTCATTATGTTTGGCTTCTTTAATATATTGTACAGTTAGCCATGTCAATCATCTGGAAAGACTAGTGAACTCCTACGTGAGGAAGTGGTTTAAACTTCCCAAATGCCTCAGCAGCGTTGGAATCTACAGTGATGGAGCCCTGTCACTGTCGATTTCTTGTCTGGTTGAAGACTTCAAGTACGGCAAGGTGAGGCTGGACATATCCCTTACTGACTCCCGGGGCGCTATTGTGAGAGGCGCCTCTCGTACTCTAGCTACCGGGAAGATGTGGACTCCAGCCACAGCTGTGCTACGAATCTGCTGTCCACCATCGTGACTTAGTGGGCTGCGTCCAACAAGGCAGAGCAGACTTTGGACTTGGAGCTGTTGCACCTATCTGGCAAAAGGTATCTGCAACTGAACATTGATCCATAGTCGTCGAGGAGGTGCGCCCCGAGGGGGAAGCAGCTAGATGCTCCAAAGCCATAGCACATGCCAAACAGGGCTGCTGGATGAGGTGGGAAGGTGCTGAGAAGAGAAAACTCACTTGGAGCGAACTTTGATGCATGGAATCTAACAGACTGAGTTTAATTGTCAAAACTATGTATGATGCCCTCTCCCAAAAATCTGCAGCTCTAGCTCCAAAAGGACCTGTCGTTCCCCCTGTGTACAATCCCTACAACACATCCTGGTTGGCTGTAGGATGAACCGCACTCAAGGCAGATACATGTGGAGACACAACCAGGTCCTCAGGTGTCTAGCGTAGAAACTTGAGGGTATCCGTCAACACCAAACCCTTCAATAACCAGGATGTACGCATTCCCCAACCATCATTTGTCCGGGTGGAGGACAAGTTGAAAGTCAATCCCTCAAACCCTGATCCGACCCCACTGAATGCATCCAGGGACTGGGAGATGAGACCTAAAACAGAGGCTCATTTTCCCTCCGGAGACTGGAACAACCACTCTGCAACCAGACCTCTTCCTCAGGTCTAATTCCTGCCAGCTCACCTACATCACGACAGCTCCCTGGGAGGATGCTGTTG
The DNA here is from genome assembly GCA_028564955.1 of Terapon puta. Lineage (NCBI taxonomy): Eukaryota > Metazoa > Chordata > Actinopteri > Centrarchiformes > Terapontidae > Terapon > Terapon puta. The sequence continues at coordinate 16,937,816 of JAOXYL010000059.1, forward strand.
AAGAAGCATACGAGCATAAGAAGCTGCACTATTCCATTCAACAGCTGAAGCATTGGACAGAGACTGGACTGTAAGGGTGTGCCTGTTGGGGGTGGGGTGTTGGGGTTTTGTAGCTAGCACAACAGCGAAACACCTTAGGCAATCAGGGGACAGGCTCACATATGTGCCATCAAAGAGCTGGCCAACACCGAGAGGACGAGCCATTGGCTGTGCGACACCACCTGGGCTGCTAAGGCGAGGGTGTAATGTGATAATTGGCCAAAACCCCTGTGATGCTGTAGTACACAACTGACGTTGTGTCCTGCTGATAAAACCTTAAAACAGCCATCCTTGAAGAATTCCTGAATTAGAAGCAGTGCAAACACTAGGGATCGCAACACCTAGTCCTTCCATACACTTTATTTAGACTGCAACAACCTGATGTTTGTGGCAAAGGCGTGGACTTAGGCATTCATCAGACAGGTTGCCAGGAAAAAAAAAACTAGTTGGGTAATCAGTTGAAGACTTGTATATCTGTTGACCACAGAAAACACAACACAAAGTGTAATTTTGGACTGCACACACTCACACACACTCACAAACCACCATGCCCACACACTCACACCACAACTGCAACACCTCCCTATCCCACACTCTCATATATCCCACTTCTTCCCACATGGAAACCAAATATTACAACAAAATTACACGAGTTACATGAACAAACACAATATCGTGTCCTGCCACAACATGACTTAATACTACATCGATCTCTTCCCGTGGCTTTGGTCTATGACTAAGCCTCCTCTGCTGTTTCTTGCTCTCATAATTCTGAAGTGGTAGCACAATGAGGAAGTGACTAACCGTGAAGTGATGAGGATACGAATATTGAACCCAAAGAAAACTGTGGGGAAACAGCGGAAAAGTCAGCGTGATTCAGAAGAGCCATTTATTCGTTCTGAAGATAGAACAGAGGATGGTGCTGTGAAAGATTAGTTGCTGCATATGCATGTATGTTAGTACATAGTATTCACACAACAAGCCTTCAGGATGAAATAATCTGTTTGCGCTTTCCAAAAATATCATAAATCACTGTTTGAAAAAAAAAACTCTTTTATGATGTGACAACTCTCTGGTTGAGTTTTGGTTAATACACAAAAATCACTTGGCAAGGTTTAGGGAAAAATCATGAAAGTGAGTGAAAACCACATAAAAGTTATTGCCCTGTTGTTGTTGTTGTTGTGTGCAGTAAAGTAACGGTATATATGTATAATCATTCAACGTTGTTAGTGCGGTTATTTCAGCTAAATTTGAGCTGTTCATAATAGAGAATCCATAGACGCAATTAAAGTTGATATGAATGCACATAAATCAGTAAAATATTCAGTTTCAAAAGTTGCTTTGATTTGACTTGTGCAAAAATTGCTCACCTGCTATCAGCCAACACTATGTGGGGTGAAGGTAATGACGCACTTGATCAGTTTATCTGCTCAGAACATATGGATGAATGCAGCGTGCATGTTCTCATTACTTCACAGGTATCTTGACAAAACTCTTTACAAAAATCAATCTCCAAATCTACATTTGGTTTTTGGCAGCAGGCCTAGTTGATGTCAGATTGTCTATTTTTCGACTTTCCTTTATTCACTTCTCCACACACACCCCATCTTATCTATCTCGCTCCCATTATTTTCGTGCACTCCTTTCCTGTTCTTTCCTCAGTCAATAATAAGTGAAGCAGAAATTTGTTTAGTGGCATGAGGCTGGATGTAATCCAATAATGGGAAGACACCCACATATGCTTCAGACTCAAACACAGACACACACACACACCCACACACACACACACACACACACACACAGGCACACCTTTGCTTTAGACTGTATTGTCCTGCACTTTCCTGGACACATCTCTGACTCAGTTTGGTCCTAGAGGCAGTTCAGTTGCAATACATTGGCACCAAAACATCAACACATTTACTTCTTGTACTTGTATTTTATTAATCCTTTGATAAGTTATTGTTTATTCACCCACTGAATGCAGTCAACTGGACTGATGTGAGAACATCCCAAAACAACCATCTTCCAGTACACATTCATTCATACATTATCCATACCTGCTTCATCCTGACACACAGTTGCAGGGTGCGCTGGAGCCTATACAGTCAAACATACAGGTACATATATACATTTTACCTCAAAATATGTGCGGACTTCCTCAGTCTTTAAAACAATTTTAACAAACTCAACACATACATTAATGCGTGACTCCAAAACACACTCTTTCTGCACTTTGCTGTACAAAATTAAGTGTAACAGATGGAGCTGAGCAGTGAGAGGACCAGAAGTTGGGAGGATGAGAGTGAACTGTGGCAGCAGGGTTAATTTTCTTTTTTCTATATTGTTACATTACTCTTGTGTTTCCATTGCTCTTTGATTCATCATACTTCTCAAGCATGTGTTCAAATTTTGGAAAACATTTCGTGACTCTGAAAACCCTCCTGTTGAATCAGTGGCAACACTCAAAGAGCTCTCCATTACTGCGTGACCCACACAGAAACATGAGTCATATGGAGGACAACTGAGCAGCCATGAGATGAGATCAGAGCAAGCTGTTCACTTACACTGTAGGATTATTTTCCTGGAGAGTCATTCATCACTCCAGATCATCTGCTATGATCTGTTTACGAAGCACATCTGCTCAGCTGACTATTTATAGGGAGCCACGCGTGATAGAACACGCTCTCTCACACTCACACTCACTTTTTCTCGCTCTTGCTCTCTTCTTCACTCACTAAGTCTCTCCCTCTATCTCGCACACACACACACACACATGTATGCATCGGGAGGCCATCCAAGCTGCCACTAAATTGGTTTACATCCAGTGAAACTGCCTGCATAATTTTGGATTGGCAATTGCAGAAGATGGTCATCTGTAGCAGCTAATGGTGTAACGGGCTACTTTACCTGTGTCTTGAGTCATCATATTAATTTACTGTATCTGGATATTATTTGTGTTCGCACGTATTCAAAAGTCTTTTTAAAAATGTAAAAACGCTGATTAGTTTACAGGGCCCTAGTTGAAGATAAGCATTTTTTAGCAGATATTTGTCAGATCTCTTTTGCTGCATATTGCTTTATCCTGTGATTCATGTTCTACCTGCCTGGCAGTTCAAGACATGCGGCCATTATTTTGTGTTTAATGCCAATGTGTAATCGGTGTTAGAACACAAGCATGGTACTTCTACGTAAGAGTTGTAATTATGTTTTTATTGGATGATTTGCACTTCACAGATGACATCCCATCCCAGTGACCGTTGTAGAGCAGGAAGTCGTGAGCCTCATATGTAGTGAGGTGGAAAGTATCAGTGTCACTGTTGTGCATTGAGAAGGCTGGCGCTCATTTCCTGTCAGAGACCTTCAGCAAAAGTTTACCTTAACCACAATCTTTCTCTGACCTTAAAGTGTTTCAGCTGCCTCTTCGGTGTTGGGCGGTAACACTTCAAATTCAGAAACTACATCATAGTTATTAAGTAACTGTCTGTTATTTCAACAGTTTGGTATCTGCCTGGTGTCTCTGTATGTATTCACTTGACACACTGGTTCTGTATGTGTTAGCCTGGCACAGGGATAGGAGGTGTGGAGAGGCAGTCAGCCTCTGGGGAAAGATTAGAAATATAACTCCCAGAAGGATGCAGCTTCACTGTGATGGTGGGACATCTGGAGTGCTGTAGTCAGCAGGGCTATGCTGGCTGTTGATGTCGCTAAGTAGACTACAAATTCTTCCGACCTTTACCCCAAACTTCTTGTTAAACCACAAGGTGGTTTAGACATCAGGCACAACCACTGTTGACTGTGCAGTGCTCACTGTATTACAGCTGGTCAAGGACACAATCAGTGACACAATAACAAAAATGTGTCCTTCAAAATATGTGCCCTCAGCATAATGCACATATTATAATGTACAGGGACACAACCACACTATTGTATACATACAGTACATTAAAGAATATATAGATATTATACAATCCAAGGTGCTGCATGCCATACGTCTGATGCTTTTGCAGAGATATATCCTAGCAAGTCTCTCAGTGTTTCTTCATCACACACATACTCAGACAGAGAATCGTGTTTTGTTTAAGGCGCTGTATTATCAGAGCTGCACAGTACTAGCTTACCTCTGCTGTGGCTGACAAATAACTGTGGGTATACAGAGATAGGAACAAAGGGAACGTGTCAGAGAAAGATGGCAATGTATAGCATGGCAAGAAAAAGGGAGAGGAGGACAGACGAGCGACAGAAGGCGCGCCAGGATGAGAGAGAAACGTGGAAGTAACAGTAAGAGAGAGAGAGAGAGAGAGAGAGAGAGAAAGAAATACAGAGGGCCAGAGGGAGAGGGTAAGCGGGAAACCCAATCTGTGAGTTGATGGGGCTCCTCAGCACAGCGGCAAAATCAATTTGACTGGTGCTGCTTCTGCTCTGAATGAGAGGCAAGGATGATGGAGCGAGAGGGGGAAGAAGAGAGAGGAGATGGAGAGCAGGAGGGCCGGACAAGGATGGAGCTGTGGAGTCAATAAGAGTGTGGCAGTAAAAAGAGAGAAAATGGATGGAGGGAATATCGAGGAGGAGGAGGTCAGGGTGGGGACAGAGTGTAGGGGTAACGGATGGGCAATATAACACATGCAGCCACCCGATGTTTACTTGTGGATGTGAATGGGGGGCAACCCTGAGATATACAGTCGATAAAACAAAAGCGAAAGGAAATTGTGCCCTACGTGCAGCCGTGTTCAGGCACTGACAGATGCTTAGGGATAAATAACATACGTTTTGAGGTGGGCTTAAAGTGAAAGTTGCATTGACAATCAAACTGGAATGAGCTACTATTCAAAATATGCAGCTCCTTCTATTACTCTTGTTTCACATGTGAATTTTAAAGAAAAGCCAGGCTACGAATGAGTTACATCAACCCAATAAAAGGCAATTCTAAACTCGAGACCATATATATTAATATACTATCCTGTCGGTAAACACAACTACTGTGTAAGGTTAAAAAAAAAGTCATTTGTACACTTTAGTCGCTGACTGCTGGAAATGTATGACCTGCCTGCTGATGGAAGTGGAATTTAAATGCCCTGTAAGAGTCGTGATGGCGCAATAGAGTTTGCTTTTACAACCCATCAATGGCAGTAAACAAATTAATCCCCTTTCTGAAGGTAAGAAAACAATACAGCTGACCACCATTATACTTTTTACCCTCTTTGCCTTAAACACAATAGATTTACTGAAGTAGCACTTGCGCTAATTAGCTATTTAGCTTATTAGCTAATTGCCAAGAGAGGGACAGTGATGCCCCTCAGTTTGCTATCAACAGGTACTAGTGTGGCTGGCATTCGGCCAGTCTCCACAGACTGGCTTTGCTTGGATTGCATTTTGGTCAATGTGAGTTTTTGTGCTGTTGGTAGACTGCAGAACTAACAGGATTGCTTCCCCTGGCCTGGAATGGGTGCTGCTCTGGTGTTGTTTTAGGCTTTTAGGCCACTGGCTTGTGATCGCAAGGTGAGTTGTAGCTACTTCGTGCCACCCGAGATAAAGATGGACCATTTTAAGTGGAACTATAAGGTATTTATCTGTGTGCATCTTTCTGTGAAATGAACAGAGGAGGTGATAAGATGATACATAAAATGTGTATTGCAAGAGAAAGGCCCAAAGGTTTTTGAAGATTGTCACCCACAGAACACCGGTGGAGGAAATCACCTCTGCAAACACAAAGAGTCAAGTTGGAAACTTTAGGAACAACCTACCACTGTGCAAGCAACGCTCTGTGCTTCTGCAGAGCAGCAACAGCCTCACTTATCTCATATCGCTTTATTTCTTTCCATCTTCCTTTATTTCTTTGCACACAGTATCACACTTCTCTCCCTCTAGCTACAAGAGAATACAGATTTTACTTGAAAATGGATCCTAGTACCAGATTGGCATCAACTACCTAACATTAGTGTGGCTGTAACAATCCTCAATATGGCTTAAATTTACAAACTCTTCTGTAACAATAGGTACCCTAAAAATAGTGATATGTAAAATGTCAATGTAAATGATATTCTAAATAATTATTTGTTTCAATAGTTTTGTTAAAATCTGTCTGCTAATGTGGATGTTTTACGGTGATTATAGCTGCATCCATTTAAAGTAATTGTGTGTATGTGTTTCGCTGTGTGTCAGTGTGTTTCCTCAGCCACCTTATCCTTATTGTATCATGAAGGCTGCTACCTCCAGAATGGAACTCCTTATTTTCTCATTGCTGCTGACAGCCTCAGCCAAGAGGCTGCTATTTTTAAAAAGGAGTGGGTGACTGTGCGAGCTAATAAATGAGCACACACACACACACACACACACACACACGCCAGCTTGCACACATTCCCATATGCAGCAAGCAAACTTAATTTACATAAAGAGAGAGGGAAAGAGCTACATGTTCAACCTAAAGTCAGTCTTGCAACAAAAGGCACGTTCACAAAAGCACCTTTGACATTCGTATGCTCACACACTTTTATGCAACAAAGAGCCACCCACATCTCTGCACGCTGATGCACACATGAACACATACGCATACACACACACACACACACACACACACACA
>JAOXYL010000059.1:16983003-16999854 GCA_028564955.1 Terapon puta
TGAAACCGAAGTAATCCGAGCTTGAAATATTGTTCCTGTTGCTCTTCATCCTACCCGGTGTGTTCCCCAAGTGATGATCCTTTTCTCATTAACTTTTTTTCCCCCTCATTCTCCTTCCATCTGCGCACCTCTCTCTCCCCTTTGTCTCCACCTGCTCACTGCTCCTGCCTCTTGCTTCTACTTTTTGTTTACTTGGAGGGGATTCAAAGCAGCCAGAGGGAGGAAAGGGGGTTGGAGCTGGGGGTTGTGGTGGGTTGATTTGTCTCATTGGTGCTGATTGTAATCAATTAGGGTGTGCTGCTCATTAGAGCTAGACTTGGATCATTATGGAGACAGCATCTGCTGCCTGTACACACATTGACAAACTATAGCAACACCAGACCACGTCAATGCCAGACACTTAGGTTTGTCATAATATCTCACGAGAGCTGGCATCAGATGCGGTACCATCACTTGGGGAAGTGTGTTCATACTTTGACTACAGGAACCGGGCATGGAATTTATGGATCTTATAGAACATTACAAATTCCAGTTTATGATGTCTACTATTTTATTATGGTTGAGGGTATGAATGTATTCGCCTCTACACAGCGAGCACCACACAATAAATCTGATAAATATACTTTTTATTCCCTCAGTCTGTCCACCGCACTGCCCACGCTCACACACACACACACACACACACGCTCACACACACTCAATTTTCTGCCTATTCCTCTGTGCCTAGCCACACACAGAGTAAAGCTGTAGATTACAGAAAAGGTGAACACGGGCCACCCGTGCTTAACAATGATATGCTGCCCATTCAAGGTCACAGCTGACACACACGCAGAAATGCATTTACAATAGTTATAGACTTACAGATACAGAGACAAATGCAGAATTACACACACACACACACACACACACACACCTAAGTGTAGGCACGCAAGTGAGGGTTAAAGCCCTAACTCATAAATCAGGGAGGCCGGAGTGTTGGCATTTAAAAGGCCCCGCTCGCATACTGTAAATATATGCAGGCTTTATGAGAACCACTGTTCCAGGGGTCAGCGAAGGGAGACACTGGGTTATGACAGGAAAATTAATACTGCGCGTCTCTCTCCACCACTCTCCTTACATTTTTGCCATGCCACGTCTCTTGCTCTTTCCTCCTGTATCGCCTCCCTAGAGTCAGAAAAGCTGACTGCTTCTCCTTTATTCTTCAAGGAAAGACGGCTAAATGCAATCAAGCAAACGTTGAGCAACAGCTGCAGCACAAAAGGGAGTGAAAGATACAAACAAAAAGAACCTATTCATGGTCTCTTATCAAAAGATAGGCCTCTTGATTTCCATTAATGGCTCTCAATTGCTCAAGAAATGACGGCCGACTTAAACAGAACAGTATGTGTATTTAATCACCACACCTAACTCTTAGTCATGAGGTGTGGATCGCTCATGGGAGAGACTTTGAATGTGTCAGACTTGTTGTCTCTAACTCGATAATACTGCGTGGTATTGTGTAAGCAAGGGAGAGTTCAGGTCAGCTCAGCGTCACGAAACCGAAAGCCAAGATTCGGATCCACATGCGTCTTCGAGGTTCGCAGCAGCGATGGAAGAGGCGAAAAAGACAGAACGGTTGAGCGTGTGTATATTTGTGTTTCCCTGTCAGCTGTTCTTAAACGGATTGGCAGCCTGAGGGCGAAGGGGTTAGGCTTGTCTTAAGTAAATTACTCTCTTCCTAGTTCCAGGGGTCTCCTCTCTCTCTCACTCTCTCTCGCTCTCTCTCTCTCTCTCTGCGTGTGTGTGCCCGGGCTGACCACACACAGTAATAGCCCTCAAGGTTAATTGACCGCAAGCAGAGCACTTGTTCCTCCAAATAGACATTCAGGGTTAGGGTCTCCCTCCCACTCTCTCCCCCTGACCTACGCAAGATATCATTATCAGCTCTCTCTGTCGCTTGCTCTCTCTCGTCCTTTTTTCTGGCTTGCTCTAAACAGAGAGGCACGCAGAAACAGATACCACCCCAGAGGATGGCCGTGCTCTCCTATTAACCCAACACTGTGTCTACGTGTAACAGAGTTATAAATTCAGTTGTCTCTAGTAGTATCTGCTGGGGAAAAGAGACTCAAACACCAAGGACATAGCTTAAACGAAGAGGGTCTTAAAAGTTCTCGTGGTGTGGGACAGATTCAGTTTAAGCCACAAACACAATGAAAATATCTCTGAACAGTGGGAGTCGCTATAGCCATAAATACAAAATGTTGAATTTCATGCAATTATACCACAAGCTACTGAAATGAATGCACATTTAAAAAATATTTATCGTTACGCCCTCTGCAACTGCTTAATGTCTGCCACAGTGAAAGTGTGCAGAGTCGCTGTGTGTACTAGGTGTGACACCCATGGGTATTTTATGAATATATAGATATGTAATTAATTCTGCTGTGATAAATCTAAGTGACCTATATAAGTCTACCTTTGTGCTTTATAGCACCATAAAGAGTGCATGACTTGGTATTTAGCAGAAATAACCAGAGCACTTGGGGAAATTTTCCATCCTGTGATAGCTGGTTACCTTGAAATTGTTTCAATTTGCTGTTGTTTTGCAGAATTTGTAATGGCCCAGTGTTGTTTTGCTCCGCCAGTTGTCACAGGCATCCCTCTCTGCTTGCTCTCGTGGTTTTGTTTTCCTTTCTCAGATATGCAGTAGCTGTAGAGGTCACTCTCGAGTTCAGGGGCTGGGGCTGCGGGCCCTGGAGGCCAGGCCAAACTGGTGCCCCCTCTTCAAATGAGACTGTGCGGCCTCACACAGACCATAACTGATAATCCATTCAGGTTCACAGAGTTGACTTAAGCTCAACATTTGGAAGTTTGTCACTTAGAACTTGCCCTAAAATGGTCAGCAATGTGTAAATGTCTGTGTAAACTAACTCGAGTTCCATGATACCCGAGATTACAGATTACATGAGGTATAGCATATCACTTCAACACATCATAAAAACTGGTGAATGTCAAGAAAACTAACAAAAAACAATTGGTCCTGATATGTTTGCTGGTGTAATGTTGGAAAGTGTGTTGCTCTAAAGATGACAAATATCCACCAATATCACCAATCTAAGCCTGTCTGAAGTCTTTGGGAGAATGACTGCATATTTGGAAAAAAAAAGTTATAGAAAGCCTTTTGTGGTTCCACAGAGATGCAAAAAATATCATAAATAATACAGTACATCAAGCATCAGGCAATTTAGTTATACAGTCATATAGTTGACAGTTGTGTTGCATTGTGGGTAATGTGGGCTGCAGGTTTTGGTTAGGAAGACTGCTGCATCAAATGTCATGTTTGTTTTTTGTTTTTGTTTTTTAATTTCCTGTGCATTGTGAGTCCAGCAATGTTAAAGCAATTCTGTATTGGTTGAGTGTCCTTTTAAAGATAGTTAAGTATGTGCTCTGAGTGGCTCCTCCAACTTCAATAACATGATGACCAAGAGTGTATCTAAAACTGTTTTAACACTTTGCATGGATTTTGCACCAAAATATCTGATGTTTCACATGTGTGTTTGTGTATTACAGCATATTTTCAGGGTATGACCCAGCATGCAACTATTGATGTGTCTCCCACAGTTTTGCTCAGTTAGCATCAGTGGCTAATCATGCCAAATGAGAGCTAGCAGGGAGGCTAGATTGGCATAAGTTGGCATTAACTGGTGCATTAGCAAGTGTTGGGCAATTACTTTAATGACATAAATTGGGCCGAGATTTCCCCCTGCACAGGAAGTGAACGAGAGAAATGTAACAATGATTATGATTAGACAGCTAATTATAGTATCAGCTCGATGCGGCACATACGCTTCCACAGAATCTGTTTATTTAGACGGCAGGCAGGGATGGTTGGTGTGTACTCTGATTGCAGTGCTTTGGTGTGTGTGCGTGTATGTGTGTGTGTGCGCATTGCCATAATTTTGACAGCTATTTGATTGAATGGGCTGATTTAGAGATGAAGTGACTTTTCGCTGACACTTTGTGATTTAGCATGTCATCTCTGATTCAAATAGAAGTGATGCATACAGCGTGAACCATAGGCATGAGTGTGATGCATATGAAGCATAGTGTCTTCTTTGTTTTCTACTTCTTATTCTGAATAAGATAAATTTATCTGCTTTAGGTTTTTGTATGCAAAATGTAAGTAATAAGTATGGTGGTACCCCTGAAGTCAACTCACAGTAGATCTTTGGATTTGGAACCTGCAGGGTGACTGGGGCTTTTCTATTTAGTCATGTTGTCCCCCATGTCAGTCTGGGCACTTAGGTTGCCTCCCTCAGTCCATAAACATGCAGATTAGGTGAAGCACAGACTCTGAATTAGCTCTATGTGTGGCAAGTTGACTGTATATGTGTTATTCATGTGATAGAAAGGCGACCTGTCCAGCTGGCAGCCACCCTCTGGCCCAGTGTGTGCTTTGCATAGGATAAGAAGGTATGGAAAATAGATGAATGAATAACAATTTTAACCAGTGATTAATGAAAACTGAATACTTTTAACCTATGGCAAAATATGGATCACAAAAAGTTAGAGGTGTAAGGGGATGCATTGCTGTGTATTGTACTCATTTTCCATTCATGCTGGTGTTTGAAAAGGCCAAGAACAAACTGCAGTCGTGTGAAGTGACATCTAGATATGCAGTGTTTCTATAATTATGTTGCATTCAATTATTTGATGTAACCTAATGACCAAATGGGGAAATAGGTGATGAGATATGAACTCACATCGAACAGGCAATGTATTGAAAGGTAAAGGGGGGCACACAAAGGAATTCATAGGACATGTACAGCCACAAATTTAAACCACAACTCCATTTTTTCTTCTACAAGCAGCATTTAAGGGGTTAAATAGTTGGTTAGTTAGTTAGTTAGTTACTACCCCTGGATAGTGGAGAGCCACGCAGTCAATTACAATTTGGTAGACTTCTTTTGCAGAAAATGCTTGGCAAGACAATACTTATTTTCAATCAAAAAGAGACCCAATGTAAAATCACTGCCTTTTGTGTAGGCACAGGGCCACAAGCAATCTTTGCCTTTATTTATTTATTTTTGTTTTTATAATAGGTCTAACCTTGTTGGGAAGTAAGGGACAAATGGTGTGTGATTGCCTCGCTGCTCTGCATGTTTTTATGTTGCCTCTAGGCCTCAGCAGGCGGCTGCTTTAGGCCCACTGGTCTGTCCAAAGTGATGTTGAACGGTGAAGTCAGACAGGAACAAACAAACGCAAACACACCCGTAGACAAGGGAACCAAGAACACTCGTGCACTACAGCACAAACCCAAAGATAAGCGGGCTGGCGCGTGCACAAACCCCAAAGACCGCATCCTCCCCTCGCTCCATTATGTCAGCTGTCCCATATGTCCCCCTTCCCTCATTCTCATGCTTCCAGGGAAGAGAGGGATGCGAGTATGCGAGGAAGGAGAAGTGGAGAAATAGAAAGACAATGCACAGGAGGGAGAGGGAGTGGCACAGGAAATGAGAGAGAGGGAAGAGGGACGTGACCGAGGGAAGGGAGAGTGGAGGCGAGGGTGTTGGTGAGGACATGGCTGAAGGACATTAGGCAATGATAAAGTAAAAAAAAAAAAGAAAAAGATAGATTTAGCATGCTGCTCACTAGAGCCGTGTGTGGGTGTCTCACATATACTGCAGACATGCTACAATGGGTCAGATTTGTTTCCATGTTTGTGTGTTTGTGTACATATTTCTAATTGTTTTTCCTGATTGTGTGTTCCTGTGTCTTTGTGTGCGTGTGTGGATCACGTATTAGCGCGGACGCTGTGTGCCTTGTCCGCATGTGTGCGTCTTTGTGTAAACGCATGCACAAACACTTACTTGTAAGTTTGGGAAGTCTTATATAAATCTCTATACGCACGTGGGGTGTGTGGGTGTGATGTGTTAAGGTGTGTTGACGCGCCCTTGGCTACCTCTTGAGCAGATTAAGAGGACAGGGTGTCTGACCTTGTTGTTGCAGACTGGGTCTCGGTGACAGAACAAGAGTGCAAAGAGCACCACGATGTCCCCCTCGGTGTGCGCCAAGCCTGGGTTAGCCCACCACCCTGCGACCCATGTGCTGGGGGATCAGGCTTAAAGTGTCACCGCAGGGTAATTGGCCTGTCCGTCTCTAGGTCGCCACACAAAGCCTGACGCTGCACACACAGTTCTCTCCTTCACCAGGCCATGAGATTGTGCGAGGGAGGGGACATATTACTGTACTATATACGTTTGCCTGAATTGGAGTTTTGCACTTACAAACTGTAATTAACTGTATTGCGGGTGCGCTGATGGAGACAACAAAGGAATCAGAAAGTCAAACACCAACAAACATGCAGAGACACGAACTGTGCTGTAAAGAAACAATATTTTCACTTGCTTGGGGCTTTAGCTGTAACTTGAGCACACCTCATACATCAGATATTCTCTGATCCACATTTAATGTCAACAAGTGACCCAGTGATCTCCTGAGAAATAACTTGGCCTCTTGCGACCCTCTCTTTATTCTCCCTCTTCTCCAAGTTAGACACATGGCTGAGCATGGGATAATTGCTCATCTCTAAATGTGCCAGATTAGCTGACCCCATAAAACAATAGTGCTACAGAGCGCTCGGAAAAGAATTAGACTCTCCAAATGAGTTTTTATTTTGGGTTACATCCATTAGTAATGAAGCGAGCTGTATGCCATCGGTGACTGTGCCTGGGCCGTGTCATGGGGTCAAGATGAGGTCAGGCCGAACTAGATGTCAAAGGGCAGAGAAATGTGACGGGGGGGGCTGATGTTACGGGTCAGCCTGAGGACAAATCAGCCAACACTGTTGCATCAACCAGGAAGAAGACAAAGCAGGAGTAATGGAAACAGGAAGACAGAACTAATTCTAGTTAAAATCATCTTTCACATAAATGGACTTTAAATAATTATTTTTCACTAAACGAATGCCAAACCATTACGTACTAAGTACAGTCTTTGTTACATGTTATATAATCACAGGAAGAGCTCTCTAATTGGCTTTAGCCATTCAATGCTAAATTATGCTTGTACTGTACTTTACTACTATGATATGAGCCAATGATCATACACAGTTGCATTTGAGGTCTGAGCGAAACATCACTAACCAGCTTTCTTATGGTTAACATAAATGTCTGTTCACTCAATATCCACCGAGTGTTCCACCCAAGTTAGGTGGCGGGCTCGGCCACCATTTAATTAAATTGACTGTAAATAAATGTTTGAAGCTCGTCTCTGTGTCATTCTGAATAGGATGTGACCTCTAAAAGGGTATCTATATGCTTAGAGGCTGAATCGGAGGGACAACAGCTTCTACACTGCTGTGATTACAATGAGCTTCACGCAACTTTAAGCAACGTGTGGCAGATCAACCAACTGTTTGATCAAACTGACAGTAGGAGCATCTTAACGCCGCTCTCCATTTTGACCGTCGGCACAATACAATCAGTTACAGAGCTGATTTTTAAAGCAACTGCAAATGAAATGGTCTTGTGATCACGGGCAAACAAGCAAAAGATTATTATTCTCCTTCTTCTAAACATTTGTGTTGAACAGCCAAACATGTTAGATGCCTCACAAGACAGCCTGAGAAACTCTTGTATAAAGCAACTTTGAGGTATACAGCACTGGCTCCACCATCTACAAAGATGTATGGTACAGCACAGCATGTAACATTAAACCAACTCCTTGTCCTTCGCATGCAGTAAGTCCCTTAGTCCCAAACCATTTAACAGAACCAGGTACCAGGCAGTCGGCACATTATCGAGTTGAGCAGCACCCTGAAACAGGACAACAGACTTTCCCTCCGCTTTAGTGAAGTTTGCACACCCCAGATATGGCCTGTGACACAGAGGGACTCTTGTTGCACCGTCTCCACACACACTCAGAGCCTCTTAAAGTAGAGAACAACGACTTGGGCAGAGTTTAACAGACAGTTCTGCTGGTGAGGACCTGGAGGTGTAAGCTCAACACCAGTGGTCTCGGGACTTCTTCATCACTTGGAAGGAGCTCTTCTGCCTTGCCCCCCCCAACAATATCCTGTGGGAAACTAAATGCATCATAACGACACTCATACGAGCACTGGCTCAATCTGAATGCTGTATTTGCCAAATGGTTCAGAAAGTTTAACTTTGTGGCACACGTTTATTATACTTGTCAGAGCATATGCGCATTTTATGCTCACATTGTGTACAATTACATTTCACTCCATGTTAGGTTTGTGTCACTTAATAATTGGGCGTGTTAAGAAACCCCCATAGAGTTTTGCTGATAAAATTAAAGAAAAAAGAACTGTTTCATTTCCCGAACCATTGCTCTCTTATTTTACAATGGTGAAGTCCAGAGGGATCATATCCTGCTAAATGGCAACATTTCAGAAGTTATTGTTATCTGCTAATTGCTTTGTTGTGTATTTACCATAGTGGCCAATGGATGCTGCTGTCTCTGCACCTAAGAGGAATATCAATGACATGCTAAATGCCCCTGTGGCTGTGTCCCTGTGTCTGTGTGTGTGTTGTCTGGCCACAGAGTGCGCCCTCTTCATACGAATGCACACACTCACAAACAGACTAATGCACAACAGGAGTTATAAGCCTGCTGTTAATAACTGGCTATGAGCTCATTTAAGTGGTCTTTGATTAGCGGAACAAGACATCATTTTTTTTATCATGGTTTTAAATATAATTGAAGTGGGGGAGAGTAGGGTAATTACTCCCAATACAAAACACTTAAGCGTGGATTGACCTTTTGTATTTAATCTTGAATCTAGCTGGTGTTTGAAAATTACTTTTAATAGAAAACTCAATGGGTGTGCAAGAGAGGTTCCAACCCATGTACCTCTGGCTCTCTGGCTTGGTCAGACCCACGGGAGATGGAGACAGTGAAGAGTGAAACTGGATAGCATAATCTACCAAGTGGATTGCCAAGTGGGAAAAGTATGAGTGGCTGTACAGTATACACTGATTTTAACTACATCTGACGAAAATATAAAAGCTATCCATGAAATAACTACATTACAATAACGATTTGCAAAATGTCTGAATTCATGCTTTGTCTGGTCTGGCAACAGGACGACGAGGGCTGATAGACCCCACCTTTAGACCCCACCGGCTATTAATGCACTGTATTACAACGAGTCCACTGCCATCAGAACTTGACAGGCTTTGCTACCACAGAAGTCCTTTTACTAACAGTGATGGTGTTGTGGCTTTTGGTTGGCTTTAAGGGTTTACTCAGCAGTTTGGTAAAGAAAATAAATGAATGGAAAAAAGCACCTCCTAAAGTAACTGCGAGGATAACAAGGTATGGTTGCAGTCACAAAAGATGGCTATTAGAACAGTGAGAGACAGATATCTCCATTAAGGCAACATAGGGACGTAGCTCAAAGTGACGTCTGCAAAATTGGAGGTCAGGGGAAAGGTAGGGAGAAGTTAAGGGGTTTAAACATATACGGTAAAGGGGATTGCAGACGGATGGAGAATTGGCAATTGGAACGATAGGGTGTGTGAAAAAAAGCCAGCGCCCACAGAGCAGCTGGAGCGGCTGTGTGTCTGGGACCACAGGGCTGAACGTACGTGTGTGTGTGTGTGTGTGTGTGTGTGTGTGTGTGTGCGTGCAAGAAATGGTAGTTACAGGTTAGTGGAAAACCCTCAGTGGTTCAATTACACAGCCATGTATGACCTGGGGGTACAGTTTGATAGGTCTATTAGCTCATAGTCAGGATACCAATGCTGCCAATGGGACCTATATATACACACTTTAGCACACACACACACACACGCACACAGAGTCAATGCTAAATGCTAAAATACAACTCCTGAGTTGAATTGATACTCTGTAATACTCGATGTGTGGTGCTGGTGAAAGTCTGGAGCTACTGTAACACATGGTGGGCAGCTGTGGATAGCTGGCATAGCCTACATCATACACAAGAGTATTTCATTCTATTTTAAAAAGAGAAAACAGAACCGTGGGACCATTAAAGGTCAGGCGAGCAGAGGGTTAGGTCTCTGAGTCTGACCCTTACTTTACTGTAGAATAAAGTTAGCATAAGCATTATGTTGCACTCACAGTGGACAAGGGCAGCGCACTGGATACCACTTGAAAATCGAGATGCAGTATTATGTGCTGGCTCTGTCACAGTAGGGAGGTATTTTTAAATGTATTTTTAGACCACCGCACCCACTCCTTGCCCTCACACAGCCCACAGTTCTGCCGGACATCCTCTGCACTGGGGGGATGATTTCCTTAAAACCTCATTAACCATGACTGTGATGGGGAGAGAATGATGCAGGACAGGGGCAAACAAATTATTAAAAAAAAAAAAATTCAATCATCAAAAAGACAACGACATACAATTTGTTCAATAAATGAGGGCAGGATAAATTGGAAATGAACTGTAAATAAATAACTGGCCCAGATTGTATGAGGAGAAAACATCATAGATTAATTAAATGTGAAGTGTTAGAGGACATTGAGAAAACTTTCCTGCAGATGTGTTAGGTGGCAACAATAGCATCATACTCATATATATATACTGTTATAATAAGGCATAGTATATCACATTTATGTGTTCTCTTTTTCTGTCATGGCCAAAAGGGCAAAGTTACTGTGTTTTTATACAGCAATAAAAAATCAGGATAAAACGATCCACAAAAAATTGGGATAAAAAGTGACATTAGGTTCACCAGTTCAAATACAGCATTCTTACTACAGTATTGCATTACACTGGGACTTACTTTACAGTCCCAGTTGTGGGATTTCAGTTTAACACTTTGGAGTCACAAAACTTTTGGGCGTGCAAAACTTTTGAATGTGCAAACAAAACTCACAAATTTGTGAGTGTGGATAACTTTGCTCTGATATTATATTGCTTGATATGATAATAATCACAACTTCATTTGAAGAAGGAGGAAGAAGAATATGAAGACGGTGGAGGAAAAGACAAAAAATTAACAAGGAAACTAAGTGGGAGAGCCACAAAAAAAACACAAAAAACACAACAAAAAAATTGAATGTCAAGTGTTGTTCTGGTATATATATAATAAAGAAAATGATTATATTCCAACATGCATCCTTGGTTCCTACTTTGCAATTATAGAGTAAAAAATGGAGAATATTGGACACTTGATAAGATAATTTAAGTAACTGGGTGTCTGCATACAAGAGTCAACATCTTTTATTGTCATATATACAACAATTAAAGGGAACAGCCATTGGCAACTCTTAAATGTCAGGCTCCCTCAAAAAAAGGTGCAGAGGTGTGTAAAGGGTAGAAAAAAATTGCACAAGTAAAGGAGAATATCATACTCTTTTCAAACGATTCAAAGATTTAAAGTTTTCAGCCCCTTATGTCCCTGCAGTGCCGGTGTGAGCAAAGTCCTACTTATTTCTCAATTTGCTCATTATATAAATAATATAATGAAATAGAAGATCTATGCCTTATAAATCCTTACAGCGTAGGTGTAGTTGACTACCAAAATGCACACCTGAAAAAAGTCTTTGTCACAACTGCCATGAGAAAAGGGCAAAATTATTTCAGCTAATGCACTTCTTAGAATATCATGTTATGATTATACCATAAGTACTTACTTTGGTACTGCAGCATGTCACAGTTTATTATGATCCTGCTCTGCTTACCAGCAGGTACCCTTTTTTTAAGTATACTTTCTCCTTTCCTCTAAAATTCCCATTTGTTCCCAACCTTATCATCCTCCATTGTATGATTTTCTTCCACTGTACCTTCATGTAAGTAGCAGTAGGAACTCGGGCTCATAAAGTGATAGCCTACTATCACTATACACAAAGAGACAGAACTGAGATATTTGGTCATTTGTAGTCACTAAATGCACTGATTTACAATATAACATACTAAAATGTATAGGCCTACATTACACCAATATGTTTTTTTAAAGCTAAATTTTCTTTATAATTGAGGATTTATGTGATCTACCAACATGACCTACCCTGGGGGAATAATTCAGATTAAGATGAATTTTCAAACATTTCTTTAATTCATGGTGGTTTCAGTAATCCCTTGATAATTGAGGAAAGTAATTTAAATGATTTAATGACTAATTTAATCTTTATGACTTTCAGATAGGACAGAAAGAGACCCACAGGTGAACGTCAATTATCAACTGTCAGCACAGTGGGTCGATGGACCAGCAGCAGCGTGATGATGTTAAGTGTCTGTTTACAATTCTGCACCCCTGCACCTATCAATATATACATTGGCTCATAATATATTTGAATTTAAAACAACTTCATAGTCTGCTTTTTTCATACATACAAAAAGAAGAAATTTCTCTTTGGCTTGCATGTGCAGGACATGGATTAATTCCATAAATCTATAATAAACTCTAATAAACTCAACACCAATAGCATGTCAAGCAGTTTGTCTGTGCCCTTTTTCGTCCTCCTTGATGTCTGTCCATATAGTCTCCACTATGGCTGGCTGTGCTGCAATGAGATGCTCCAATCACTCTGAGAAAGGAGCCTGAATGTATAGCTTCATCCCCTCATCAGAGAGGAGAAAAAAACGGTTGGTCACACCAGGAAGAGCAATCAGAGTATCTCTAAATATTGGAACAACAATAACTATGCAAGGATAATAATCCAAATATTACATTTCTCAAACAAAGACCACACCTTTGGGAAGACTGATGTTTGGTTCTTCCACAGCTTCCACAGCACCCTGAAAGTAAGTCTCCACTTCCTAACATCATCCTGTGTCATGCCATTTCAAATGCCTTGGACTCCATCCAGAGTCCTCGCGTGTAACTTCCCACTGCCTTGCACAGTGAAGCTACACTACTGCACTAACCAGCCGCTAGCTACTCGAATACACCAAACACCCCTACTCAGAGCTGTCTTCTCTCTCTCCACAGCCAGCATCAGCTCCAACTATGGCACGTGGCAGGCAAAAGCACGACCAACCACTTTGTCAAACTTCCACCTGATGTCTCTGCTCACCAGCCGTAATGGCAATAGCAGTGGCAGCAGCGGTGGAAGTTTTGCCACCTGCAGGCGCATTGGCTCCTCCAGTGGCAGCTACGATCCCATCTCAGGTCCAGGACTGGAGCCAGACCTCCTTCAAAATGGTCACCTGGGGAAATCCCTCGCTTTCCGCCATAGGCTGCCGATGGAGGCGGTCAACAGGCGCTCTGGTGGTCTTCCCCACCTTCAGGTACCGGATGTGCAATCTCCAGAGCTGGATCACAGACCTACATCTGGAGCTCTGACAACCGCTGCTCGTGTCCCCTCTCACCCATGCCTCTCTTCCCTCCCACGGCCTTGATTGACGGTGACTCCATCATCCGGCACATCCATTTTGCAAACACAGTCACTCACAGCTTTCCCGGCGCCACCACAGCTGACATCCTAAAAAAGTCTCTGATATCCTTGAGTCAGCGCCCCTGACAGTAACGAAAGTAATCGTTCACTGCAGACCTAACGACACCACCCACATGTCTTTAGAGCTAACAATAGCTAACTTTACCCAACTTTTTAATCTTCTCAACAGATTGGGAACATCTTCTTTTATCTCCGGCCCACTGATAATGCTGGGTTGTGGCAATGCTAATTTTAGCAGGATTCTGCAGGATGCTTACGCAGCATACAGCATTTGTTTTATCCACAACTTTGATTTGTTCTGGCAGCATCCCTCTTTCTATCGGCGAGACAGTTTTCACTCAAGCAAGTTGGGTTGCCACATGCTCGCTTCCAAATTCCAGCATACTGAACAGAACTATCTATCACACACATCTACTTTGGCTGTAGGCTCAATTACTATTTCTCCACTCCCAACTCCATCTCATCTATCTGGTCTTGCTCATGCACCGCAACTTTATCATTACATTATCACTACAAATGGCATGCGCACCTATCAAACCTCCACCATCTTTCTCGATCCTCACAATCCATCATAAAGCAAAGTCACCTGAGATTGGCTGAAACAAAAATCTCATCCTGAATGAATTCATAACTGACAATAACTTGGATTTCCTCTGCATCACTGAAACCTGGCAGAAACCTCTGGATTACTTCTCACTCAACCAGGCCACACCCACTGACTTCACTCACATGGACAAACTCCTCCCTGGCTCAGTTCCCCACTCACTCTAACTGGCTGCTGTCACCCCCATCCCCAAAAAACCTGGACTCAACCCTGACATCATGTCTAACTTTCGGCCCATCTCCAATCTCCCCTTCCTGTCCAAAATTCTGGAACGTATCGTCACCACACAACTCAAAGCCCACCTCTGCTCAAATGACCTGTTCAAACCATTTAAATCCAGTTTCCCAACAATTCCAAACACAACACTGAAACAGCCTTGCTGAAAGTCACCAATGACATTCTCCTCTCCGCAGATTCTGGTTACTTCACCATCCTCATCCTTCTGGAGCTCACTGCTGCTTTCGACACCATCAACTACTCCGTTCTCCTAACTCGCCTTGAATCATCCCTCTGCATCACCGGCACTGCACTCTCTTGGCTCAAATCATATCTCACAGACTGTCAACAATTCATTCACATCAACAACTGCTCCTTCTCCACTGTTCCCCAGTCCCAAGGTTCGGTGCTCTGTCCTCTCCTGTTCATACTTTATTTGCTTCCCCATGGCAACATCTTCCACTACCATGGACTCCAATTATACTGCTATGCTGATGACGTCTAGCTTTATATCTCCACTAAATCCATCACCCCAACCACTCACTCTACTCTCTCCAACTATGACAAATCTGACCTCAGTCATATTTGACAATAATCACCTTCTTCCACCTCGAAAAGAATTACACTGGAGTTGGTGGCGTCGGTTCACTGAACATCAGATGTGGAGTGCACATTTAAACACAGGATCCAGAAGTCGTTTTAACCATTCCCTATAGATAAACATAAGGACAAATAAATCATGCATATAATTAAATCATTATTGCAATTAGTTGACTAAATAAATTATGTTGCCATCAGTCAGACTTACTTCATGTATGCATCCACTATCTTAGGCTTTCTGACATCTTAAGAACACAAACAAAGGGGTCTAACAAAGGTAATAACTAACATTCAGTGACATTGTTCAAATAAACAGAAATTATGATTTCAAGATCAGCTTACAGGGACACTCCTTTGTTCTGCTCAATTGTTTGGAGGGAAATGGAGGGCGAGCAGGATGAGGAGGAGCTTATATTACTTCCTGGGGTGGCCAGTATGGGGCGTGAACTGGTTATTTAGACTTGTGATTTAACACACCTCAAGAATATTGCCTGACTTCGCCCATCACTTTCCTTCACTGCCCCCAAACCCTCATTCACGCCGTCATCACCTCCAGAATTGATTACTGCAACAGCATCCTCTGGAACTCACTCCCCAAACACTTCCATGACTGCACTGACCTTACATTATTCAAATCCTTGACGAAAACACACCTTTTCAAAATGGCATTTAAAGTTTAGCTCACTGCATTTTAATATTTTTTCTGTTTTGTTTTTGTATTGTTCTATGTTGTAATGTACAGTGTCTTTTAGTATACAGAAAAGCGCTTATAAATAAAATGTATTATTATTATTATCATTAACTCTATTTCAAGGGCTCTGGTTGAGCCTGTCTGGGTCACATGAGCATAGGCCCACAGTCATTAGGTACTCACCTGTGAGCTCCCCACCTTACATTGCTAAAAGGATGGCCTTCAGTTTTCTTCATTCAATAAAGGTTGTTTTTTTTCACCTATCGTCTAAATTGCTCTAACCTCAAAATTTACCATCAGACACTCTACCCAGGAACAAGTGCTCACATCCTAACCTCCAGGGACACAAGGACATAGAAACCCTTCCACCACAATGAAGTGATGAGTCACATAGAGGCAAACATACTTACAGACAATGTAAATTAATTGGAATGCAAATGATCAGCCCATTCTCCCAGATAGACTGTCTCCTTCAATGCTGCTTATTATCTGGCAATGCATAATTCTCTCAAATATATCAAAGGGAGCACTTTTTTCAAAGATTTCCATTGATTTAAGCAGAGTTCATATTTGGAGCGAGTGAGCACAGCAAGGTTACCTTATTGATAGATTTATTCGCAACAAAGCAAGCCTTTGTAGAAATCCAACATAATTATGACAATGGAGTCAATTCAATATTGGTCTAAAAATGAAATGACTTTCAGAGTTTGCTCAGGCAATTAGAGAATAAAGTTCCAGCCCCAACTAAATCAATCATGAAGCTAAAATGAATTAATCAAGTCTATGCTTATATGTATGTGCAATGCCAACATACAGTAAATACATGCATTCAAATGTAGAATATAGATTTAGCTATTGGGACATCTTGTATAACCTTTGTGTTTGTTTTGTGTGTGTATGTGTGTAATACCTAATTTTTATCCTATTTGTGTCACAGGAAGGCGACGAAGAGCAATAATTTCAAGGTTATAAAATGAGAGATGTAATAAGAGGAAGGAGCCAGCCAGTGAATTTAATTGGCACCAGTTTGTGCAGAATTGCACGGAGCAGACCTTCTTCTAAACGGAGGGAAAAAAAATACAATCCTCATTTGCACCAGAGAGACATTATCCTCCCATATTTCCATTCTTCATATACATTTCTCCCCAGTTTAGAAGGAAGACACATTATGCAGCCGTGCATTTGGCATCTTCCACAGCGCTTTTATTGTGTTGAAAAGTGCTGTCACTGCAAGACAGGCTTCCCTCTGTGATTCTCACTCCACATGTCCTTGCTAATATCGGCAGAGTTACAAATGACTTTACAAATACACACTCAAAGAAAATGTTTAAAAAGGGTGGGAGCCAAGGTGTGTGTGTGTGTGTGTGTG
>JAOXYL010000059.1:17002816-17027212 GCA_028564955.1 Terapon puta
TATGTGGAGATGAAAAAGAAAGTTTGAATATTTCTCAAGAGGTCTTGTTTTTAGTGTTAATAAAACCAATTCTGACACTTTGTACAAATAAGTGAAATACTGTGAATGCCTTCCAGGAGAGACTGAAAGTGTATGGCATTAGCTCCATATTTAGAAAAAGAAAAAAAAAAGTGTCTTGCAACACTCAGTGATGAACACATAAACGCTGTTGCCTTCCTGGTTCTTTTTGAGCATACCCATTAGAGAATTACAGAGGGTAAAATTGTATTTACTCAATCGTTACTGCTTTCTCTGTGCTGAAATATTCTGCCCCTACCTTTAGACCTGTAATGTGAGAGCAGGTGTTTTGCCCTTGTCAGCGGATGATAAATACCTGCTGTGGCATCACTGATTAGCTCTGAAATGGCGCTTTCTGCCATTTGTGATTCAATGATGATTTATCCCTTGCTGATTTATTTGATTTGATACCATGTCACCTTCACTGTTCTCATTGATTAAGGCATCTTGCCGCATTCCCCCCTATGTACTGTGCTCTAGACATGCTGACAAACAACACTTGAGAATATCATGCACAAGAATATGGACAATGCAACAGCACATGAAGTCCTGGTAAAATGATTCGCCATTGGATCAGGGGGACCTAACTACCACAAGTCGTACAACTATAGCAGCAACCAAGGGGCCACAACATCTACTGATTCCTTGGTGGCCCACAACAAGGGCCCCACGTGAGAACAAGTCTCCTGCAAGAGTAGTTCAGGCTACCCACCTTGCTTTTATGTTGCCAACTTTTCACTGAGCCCTTTGTTGGTTTCAATGCATCCAGGTCAGCAACTAGATACAAACAGAAACTAAATATAGATATCTCATGGAAGTCGTCTTGACATTTGGCAACCAATCAATGAGACTACAACAGATATTCTGTGACTGTGTGAGCAGTTGTAAAGGGAGGTTGGCCCCCCTGTGTTACAGATCGTGGACCAGGCAGATGGACCCATGCAGAACACGACTCGGCAGAATGGTTTTAAGAGTTTAATAAAGAGTTTTCTTACTGCAAAGTTCTTGATGAGAGTTTTCTTGTTTTGGTAAACCAATGAAGCTCGCATGGCATGGCATGGCATGACAAGACACTATGAAGCACATTTTACAATCTAGCAACGAGACAAGGGAAATGCAGACAATATATACACATAAGGTAATTGGGAACAGATGAACACAATCAGGGCATGGCAGACAATCACAACAGTGGGAAAAGACACAATGGCAGGAAGTAAAGGGATTTGAAACAAGAGAGAAGATTAATACTTTCAAAATAAAACAGACACGCCTGAACAGGAAACCGTCACGACAGACATGACGACAGACAAACGTAACACAGACTAGACATGACTGCCTGTATTGTCTTGCCGGAGCTTTTTATAGTCAGTGATCCTTGACTTCAGCTGACAGTGTCTTGAAAGGTGATGACTCATAGAGTTTACATGAGGACAAGGACAATTTTGTTCAAATATTCTGTGTATTTTAACCATTAAAGGTTTTAAGATGTGCGAGGCCCCAAACAGAATTTTTGCTTTAATAGCGAACTCTGTCATTTGTTAGAATTGTCTTCAAAAGCATTTATCATAATTTTTTTCTGTTCCTTTGAGGGTTAAGGGTCTCCATCAAGAAAGGAGGGAAAAAAAAGAAACCTTAGTTGAACATGTTTCCACTGGCGAGTTGCTGAGCTGCTAAGCTTAATACAAATCTAACAGCTAACAGGAGCAAAAGTTGCTTAGCTTGCATAAATATACATAAATACATGCACACACACACACACACACACAGCCAGTCATAGTCACACAAATACACACACACAATCACACACAACCTCCAGAGCTAACTATGCCTACCATGTCAAGAGCATGTGACAATTTGTGGCTCCAGTGGTTTCCATTATAAGTTGATGAGATTGGAAATGAATACAGCTTCATTTTAATGTAACAAGCACACAACTGTACTTGGGTTTGCATTCACCTGCCGCCTTTTCTTATTGATGTCGAGGCTGAACTGGGTGTGTATGTTGTTATAAATTGGTAATATGATTTGAAAGAACATGTGTGGAAAAGACTGCATTACACACACACACACACACACACTGACACGCATTCCATGCATAAACATATAGTCTGTATTCAAATGAGCATCTACTGTGTTAAAGGCCAAAGTGATTTTAAAATGAGTTTTTTACTGCAACAACATTTACTGGATTCAAGGTCACCAGTAGGCACTATTATGTTCATGAATGTTGGAGCATGTGTGGGTGTTTGGGACAGACTGTGCCTGTGTATTTGTGTATGCGTCCACCTGTGTTTCTGTGTGAGTACCTTGTTTTTTTCAGTCAGTAAAACCAATCAAAAGTCAAAGTGTCAACTTCAAAATGAATATAGCCTTTCTCTCTTACACATGCACTCCAGTGGACATGATCTATGTTTCCAGTGAGTTACCATTTGTTACAGCACATAAGTCACATTAAACATTTTGAAATTTGTGATGCAACAGCAGGAAAGCAAATAAATTGTTGAGGAGGGCAATTTCTTACTCAGTGCACAACTCAACTCATCAAATGATGTGATGAACAGAAATATACATGTTGAAATAGACAGACAGGGATAGTTTCTTCCATTCCATTATTCATCTATTCCATCCTTTTTTTAAAGAAAAACTTCATCCTCAACTCAGAGTTTTTGCTACAAAATTAAACTTGGTCCTGCACTTTAAAAGGCCCTAAAAAAATAACCAGGGATTGTACCCCATATCCCTTTTTTCCCATTTTCTCTCATTTTCGCTCCACTGTTTCAATGCATCCTTCCCTGTTTCGCCTGTGAGCCTCAACAGCAATTGTAATGAACCCACCTCACACAGCTCCACATGTTGGGGAGGGACATGCAGAGAGAAAGAGATGGGTTAAGGACACATGAAAGACAGGAATATAGAGAGCGAAAGTGGAGGAAGTGAAACACAATAGGAAAAAGAGAGTGAGTACGAAGAGCAAGAACAGTCAGGAAGAACAGAGAGTGAGAGAGAGGCAAAGAAAATGAATAAGAACAAGTCTCCCACCTCTCTTTCTTTCCCTTCAATCTCATATATAAATGTGATGGCTCCTCTCCCCATACAAAACCCCATAGGCAATTTAAAAGAAACTAGGCCAAAATGAAATATGGCTGCAATATAAAAACAACACTTCAGACACACAGCTGCCTGATAAGACCCTTTTGTGTGTGTGCATGTGTGCTCATGAGTGAGCGTGCGCGTCAGTGTGTGCGTCTTGGTTTTGTTTATTTCTGTGAGCGTGAGCAAGACAGAGTGAGTTTGGAGTAGGTATGTGAGCAATGGGACACTAAATGGGTCACAAGACACTTGAGTGTTTTATTAAGATTGAATCAAAAGTAGGATCTCAAATTAAATTTTACACTATTGAAATGGTTGTATAATCTATCATCCTGTTTCTTCCTCTTTCTCTCCCTCTTGAGCGCACGCCACACACACACACACACACACACAGACACACACACACAAACACAGACTCACTCTTGCCCACTCGCTATCCTGCAGTCACGCTGCACTCACTCTCTAACCTTTTAGCCACCAGCATACTGTAGTATAAACTGGATAAATCCCTGCTAATCTGTCTCTGACATGCATGAGGACCATGTTGATTTTCTCTAAAGAGTGAACACTGACCCAAATATGGATGTGGGCATTAGCCAAGACCGTGACCTATTATTTATCATGATGATGTCATGCATGATTGCATGGAGACAAAAAAGAGGATCTTTTGGTTAAACAAAAGGACATGTTAGTGGAAGATGACCGTATTTCCTCTTTTGGGCCTTACAGACTTAATTACCCAGAATTATATACAGTGACAGGATCAGTAAAGTAGACTCTCATTTGACCTAAATATCCTGTTCTAAGTGGCTGGTGGGGATTTTTAAAAATACAGCAGGTTCATCCTCCTTGAGAAATCTAGCTTACTAGAGTACTCCGTCACTGCTGTTACAGTGAGTTTTGATCTTATGTTTTGATTACTGCTTACATGTCAAGACACATTTGAGCCGGTAAGCCTTTATCCAGAAATGAAGGTTTCTTCTGAACTCTTATGAACTTTTAAAGACTTTTACCTCAGCAATAAACAGTGAAAAATCTTTATAAAATCATAATTTCATGGTCAGGATGCTGTGTAACATAATCAAAATAAATGCAGGTTCATGACAATGGCTATACAGAAAGATGGCAATATTGATGTTTAAAGACTATAATCTCCAATCCAGTGACTTCCTGCACTCTGTGGTCACTTAATCTGTGTTTTAATGCAGCCAAATTCACAATATAGCTGCTCTCATTTCCATATTTCTTCTGTTTATGTTGTCAGATGAATGAGTATGAAATAGTTATTTAATCAGGGCTCATTAGCACGGCATGTTAAACATCAGTAAACCATGCACCCAACTGCTTGTGCTGCAGCAGCAGTGCCCTTGTCTTATTAGCATGATTAGCATAATAAAATCAACAGGTCAATGACAACAGATCCACAATTGAGTTATACTGGCATTAGAAATGAACAATCCCAGAGAAAGTTGGAGATGACAAAAGGTCAATTCTCAGTGGGCTGGTTTTCCCATACACGCTTGAGCAACTCTTGAGGAGTTTTGGGAAAGTTGCATTATTGGGGGAGAAAAATGCAATTTTAGTAAAGATGGAGGGTGAAATGGGAAGAAAATGTTTTACAAATTTCAGCCATTTAATGTGGACACTAAGCATAACATCTGCTTCTTCTTTTGTTTCATGCATGAAATTTACCATTATATTGAAATGCAGTGCAAAGAGCTGCTGAAAGAGTTCGTTTTAAGGCCCCCAATCAGGGTTCCTTTTTTTCCCCACAAATCTCCCAATCCATTATTTTTATTTATTTCTCCATTTATTTCCACTTCTACACAGATGCCCACTATGTATCGCACATAGAG
Source organism: Terapon puta (assembly GCA_028564955.1). Classification (NCBI taxonomy): domain Eukaryota; kingdom Metazoa; phylum Chordata; class Actinopteri; order Centrarchiformes; family Terapontidae; genus Terapon; species Terapon puta. Next base: position 17,007,820 of record JAOXYL010000059.1, read on the forward strand.
CACAGCTTTGACTGGCAAAGTTCTGCTGCTTTACAATGTGTTGCTGTTTGTGGTTCATTGTGACCTGACTGTGAACTCTCACTGAACTTTTGGTACTTTCCTCCTCTGTGTCACATGCTCAAGAAGACTTGTTAAAACCAGTTTCATATCTATATTGGGGAACAAGAACATAAATAGGATGGCGGGCAGGATAGAAACTTCTGTCTGAAATGATTGCACAAGTCTGGCCAGAGGTTTCGAATGGCCCACACTTTAGTCACCCCTGTCTGAACTTCACAATGTATAAATAACCACTGTCCTGTTCCCTCAGACCCTGTTGTCATATCTTGTGAGCAGGCTCTGTCCTTTCAGCAGAAATATATTTGCTCTCATTAATTAAACACACAAGGATAACCTACTATGTCAAGCGTTTTTTTTTCTCATCTTGGAATCTTCAAATCTCCAAAACAAAAACAAAGATTTCTGCAGTGCAGTTTGGCTGTAAATGTCTGCATGTGCTGTGCCAATCAGTGTCCTTGGCTCAGTCAAAGCATTGCATCCCATGGCCTTTCCGACGAGACATGTAGGCCACAATAAAAAGAAAAAAACAAACAAAAACAAAATAAAGCAACTACTGTTCTGTTCCACTTGACCTTGTCAGTCTCCATTCTACACTCCATTTACTGAGTTATCTAGTTAGAGTAGTGTGTTTTGAAACCTGTTAACCAGCTGTCTGACATTCATTACCCCTTTCCCTCTGTTTCTCAGTTCAGCACCGCTTAAGTAACACCCCCCAACACAGCCCCACCAGCCCGGCGCTGCCCTCTATCCATCTCTGTTCTAACAATTAGGGGAGCGTATGTCAGTGAAGGACAAGTGCTCTATTACCTGTGGAGGTTAAAGGAAGTCAGACCCTTCATTGCTTAATCTGGTCTCTGTGCCTGCTCATGTTAGTGTACTGTAGCACTAGTGTGCGTCTTCTGTAAGGTGGAAATGAAAGAGGAGATGTGGTAGTTTGTCAGCTGTTTGGTGGCTTGAAATAACAACTTTCATATACATAATTTACCTTCCAAAAGTTGACCTTGCTGCAGGGTATTATACATATATTTAGTTTTTGCTTATTGTTGTTATGTGCTTATTGAAATAAGCATATAAACTTTTCATGATAATTTATGTGCAATACCCTGTGCACGGGAGCATGATGCTTAAAGCAAAGAAATCTTTCTGATTGCAGGTTAAACATTTACATTATGAAATCGAGGCTTGAATGAGAAGCTTTAAGTGGAAATAGTGAGGGAATTTAGGTATTAAAAATTCCTGCACTCAAATATTTGGAAAATGATCAGAAGTTTGTTTTCTTACATACAACTATATGTCCTCTTCCGTCCTCTAAACATATCCTTTAACTCTGGATGCATGTATTGCTTAAAATTTACTTATGATACTATAAATCATGGTGTTTGTAAAAAATGGAAAAATATTGAACCTGTTGAAAAGGTCTGCAGCACAAGATTTGACAGCTGAAGAAACAAAACTATTGGGACATGGCCATGTCATTGGGAATAAGACGCTTTCAAATTTACCATTTTGGAAATACCAAGGGCAGCTTTTGAAACATGCCCAGAAACATGCCCATGCAGACTCGAGAGATGCTACTTATTTCAAATCAATTCTCCTATTTTCTTTAGAAAAGATTATTTGCAGTTTCCACTCTACTATGTATTTTACATTTAGGAATTCATACTCGTATTTGACTTATATTAATGTGTGTGCTTCATTCCATCAAGTGGTGTGGTTTTAATTCCATTCATGGTGCCATAGTTCAGGTCAGGAGGAATAATCTTGGTTTACATAGTCTGTATAGCTTTGTGGAGTCATTTGCTGCCATTCTTGTCTCTTTGAGAAAGACAGTTTTCAAACAGTGCTCTATGAAGATGATGCAGACGCTGTGCTAAGACCTATCAAAATGCACACATTGTGCTGTCAAAACTATGGGAAAAAAATTCCATCATAGATATGATGTAAAACATAGTGACCTCTCTATAATATAAAAAAAAGAAATTTTTCTTACATATAATACATGATATTTTTGAGGGGGATACTCAGATGGATGTGACATTTCTTTTCTTTATGACAGCTTTCTAAATGCAAAATAACTAGCTGGTAGAAAACATATTTGGTGATTTAATAAAAATACAGGATAAATGCTAGCATTCTTTACTTTTGCTTCTACAAATTGCTAACATTGAAAAATTCAACAGTCCCATCAAAAGTCACAGTCATTTACCTTAAACATTTAATCATGACCCTCATCAGCTCTTCAAGCAGTTATTTCCTGCAATCAGTCTCTCACAAAAGCATCACTACATGATACATTACCCTCATAATATTAAGAAAAGCTGCCCTTTTCTGAAAAGAGACTATTTAGAACCATAAAACCACCAAGACAATAGCCAAAAAACAAGCCAATGTTGTATGGTATCGTGTTGGAAGTTATTTAACACATAAATATTAACTTCAAGGAAAGATACTTGGTGACTTCAAAGAAGACCCAAAGACTGCTTCCAAATTTGGAGCTGTATTGTGTAATATTGGCTTGTGACCCAAGAATTGCATTGCCAGTGACTGTTACACTGGCAATACTGCTCGATTCAAGACTCTGTATGTATGTATATGTCATCAAATGACATATAGACATGTGACATACATCGCTTGAAATTTACATATAGTTAGAAAATGAAGGAATAGATAATAGTAATATAATATAATATAATATAATATAATATAATATAATATAATATAATATAATATAATATAATATAATTAGTGAGATGGCTTGACCTATTGTGTGATACCTACCTAGCTGTTATCCTATAATATTTTTGCTCCCAAACTGTTGACATATGACATTTTAGCTGTGGTAGAGAACTAGCCATGCCACCAATAATGAAACTTTCCAAATCCAGGTAGATGTATAACTCTGACAACAAGAACATTACTGTCAGGTATATGCCAGTAATCCACCTGAGCAGTATACTTGATAACAAAGTGGTGGATGATGGAGTGAACGGAAAGTTAGAAATTATCCAGTCTTGCAACAGAACAAAAAGAAGTCGTCCACATAATGTATCAGATGGTGCACACCTACACGTGCAAAGGGAAGATGCAGAGATGGCCCACATGGCGCTCTGACACAACATGCCGGAGGTCGCCAGCCAAAGTGCTTGCACCACCACGACAAAGAGCTTGTCATGCCATACATGACAACATGAGATGCCTGAGTGTATGGACAGGAAAGTATAAAGAAATGCAAATGAATGTTGAGTTAATTGAGTTCGGAGAGCTTTGTTTTTTGTCCGTATAGTTCATTACAGTTTTCAAATGGGTTAGAGTAGACATACTGTGGTTAATAATTATAACTGTGCATGATGAGAAAACAACAAAGTGGATATTTATGCTGTTTTTTACAAACAGTTGATCTGATTTGTTGTTTTTGTATCCTTTTTGTTCACAACAATCTTAAGGGTATTGCAAATTGATATCCTCATCAATAACACTGTAATTAATTACGCAGTGTGATACAATAATGTTTATATTGTGAGTGAAAGTCTCTAATGAATACATTGGTATCAGTGGAGTATTGATGCAAATTATGATGATATTTAATCTCTTTTTAGAAAAACAATTACACCGCTGATCTCATCCTGGCAACAAATTTTTTTTTTACCTCTGTCAGTTTCATTGAAATGTATAAACTTGTTTTCTAAATTGCAAAGACAACGAGATGAATATAATGACTTAATTATATTGTTTGTTTATTTATATTTGTTACTATAAAAATGAAGTCTCAAAATCCTGAGTGATGACATGATTTTTATAAAAAATATATCACACTCAGCTTTGTAACAAATAAGATTTATATATCTTTATATCTACACACTGCAACATTTAATGTGTACTGATTAAGGAAGTCAAGAAATCACAGTCCTACAACATTTGTTAGTGAGTAAACTTTCCTGTTTCCTACTTATTGCTATCATCGCAAATCAAAATATCTTTATAAATAGAATTCCTCTAAATTTAACTGTCAAATGTAACTGTTTGGTACAAAATATTTCTAAATTATTATACTACATGGAGTTTTTAAACTCTTATTTCCTCTTTTTGAAATTAAGAGTATTTTTTTGTACATAGTTATATCTTTAATGCTTGAGTAGAAGATTTAAGTGCCTCAGAAAGCTCTAGACTCAAATAATTGCATGCACATGGATACACAAACACACACACATTCAAATAAAATAGAGACAGAAAAGAGCATGACATAAACCAATATCCTTCTCTGTGACACCATGATTGGATATTTACTATCTCATTGCTCCAAGCTTACGCACAAGAAATGAATTAAATGTTTTTTCTTTCTTTCTTTTTTTCTTTTTCTCTCTTTTTTTAACTGCTTATCCCTGCCTTCATAACAGCAGATTGGCATTAAAAGGGCATGGGTGAAATTAACTTGTCTGAATGTCTGTCTGTGCGTGTGTGTATGTCTGTGTGTTTGGGGGGTTTCATTCCAGTCCCAAGCCTATTTTGATGATGTTGGAATGAGAGAGAGAAAACATTCTCTCAAAGGCTCCTATCAAATGCCTGTCATTTCTCCCTTTAACTGCCTAATCCCTGATGGTGTGCGGTTATGGCGCTGTCTCGCTTCTCAAACCAGCTGTTTCCCTCTTTCTATCGCTACGTCCCTCCTCCCACCTCGGCCTGTGCATTTATCTGAGCCTCCCACTGAGCTGAGCACATCTCTTTAGAACTAGACCTCCCGCGGCTCCCTTTCTCTTGGGCTCATGTTCACTGTCCACAGCTGGCTGTGAAAGATGGAGAGTCAGGGAGAGTGGCTGACAGACAGAGGGACATAAAAAAAAACACACACACACATCGTTGCATAAGGTTAGATGTTTTCCCATGGCTGGAAGTTATTTATTCTAAGGAAAGTATCACTTTATTTTCAGGGAGTGGGGATTTCTTTCCAGGATTAAAGTTTGATCTTGTAGCAAAGTTGTGCTTGTTAATCTTCAACAATTGGTCAGTATTTGATCAGATTTTACAAAATCCAGAGAATGAAAATAAAAAAATAATATTACCAATTCCCCTAAGTCTGCACTATATTTGAAGATAAATTCACAATGCCACTCTTTTCAAGTGTGCTGTTTTAGCAGTTTTTAAATAGTAATCTCAAGCATTTTCAGTTTGTTGTCTTTCTTGGCACCTGTGGCAATAATCTGTAATTGGGGTCCAACTGAAGCTGCGGGAACCCATTGTGTTTGTTAGTATTCTTCTTATTATTATTATTCCACTTTCTTCTGCCATGGGAGTCTATGGCAGCCCATAGAACCGTATGGTAAAAAGTTTGGCACACAGAGACAGTGTCCCAATCAAAATGACAGAGTTCCATGTCAGCACGAAACACGGTGTAGCGCCACCAATGGGTCAAAATTTTAACTACATTCATCCATGTAACTTTTGAACCGGAGGCCCGATTTTCAAAAACAAGGTACTGCTTGAATCCTTGGATGATACTGACTTCAATGCACCATATGACGTCATAATGCGTCAAACGGATGTTTCGCCATTTTGGATTTTGGCAAAAGTGAAAAAACCTTTTCAGCAGTTGCAAATTTTGCCCAATTCTCACGAATATTGGCACAGACTATCTTGAGACCAATCTCCACAAAATTTTGTCATTGGATTTTTCAATTTTAATTTTGTTCACCCGCTACAGCCAATCAAATTTGGCAGCAAAGGTGCTGAAAAGGAAGTGACTTCATATTTCAGCAATAGTTTGATGTGTCGAAATAAAACTTGGCAGTATCTGTTCAGACGTCATCCCAATGAGACAGAGCAAATTTGGCATCAGTCGGCCACTCGGGGGCGCTGCAATCACCAAAAGTCCTGTTTTCCTCATATCACCTGCATATCATGTATTTGAATTGAGAGGAACCTTTGTTTTGATGTGACAACATTACATTTCTGCTGCAAGTCTTGCCTGCCAATCTGCTTGGACCCCTCATTGCTGCTTGCAGCTATATTTGCAGATTATGTTTGTTTATATGCTCGGCCATACCTTTTAGAACATAATACATAATACAGTATTCTGCTTTACACACACGTGAGTTGAAGTTGTCTGTTGTGTTAAAAGCTTTGTTAAAAGACTAGCTGTGCAGCAGTGATTTGTCTGATTTCTGGGAAGTCAACACCAACACATGGGTCATAATGTTACAAATGAAATGAACCAGTATTCATCAGTGGGCTATAAGCTCAGTTGCCATTGTGTTACCTCTTCCAGTGATAGACAGTGAGCTAACAGACATTTATTTGAATGAACATTTTTGAGATTATATCTTTGATATCTACATAATTATAAATATTTTGGCAGATAGAAACAACATGAAATTTTCGGGCTGAACAGAAGTAAATATTTGACGGAGATTCCATCCTATGAAGATTTTTATTTAATTTTTATCAGTTGTTTGGATGTTCAAGACATGAGGTGATTTTGCATGGTGCACTACCTCACTAATAGAAAGTCTAACACTATTTGCAAAATAGATAACCTGTAAAATGCCATTGCTGCATGATGCATGTTGCAGTTGTAGAGGGTACAGTGTGAATAGTTAGTCCAGTTTTATTACAATATTCATAGTATTTCAATGTGTAGTAAAAGGTATTGCAGTTGTGGATCTAGATATTGTCTACTGGACTTAACTTATGCATATCATCATTTACAGCCTTTGTCGATGTACACTATGCATGATGACAGTGAATGTGATATTAATCAAGTTGATTTAGGCCGGTGTGCCTCAGTCTGTGTGTGTTGTGCCAAGGCACTGCGTCAGAATCTCAGTAAGGCTTTGTGCAATGTTAATCCAGTTTCACATTAACATACTATAAATAACATGAATAAGGGCACAAGTACACAAACTCACATGAGCACATACGTAATGGGCTCTCTCACACATGTATGCTTTGATTAAAAAAAACACACAGGCCAAATAGTCCCTGACACACACACACACGCAGCATACACAAACACACTCACTCACAAAGCACTGAAATTCCAAAGAAAGGTTTACTTTTCTCTCCAGCTTTGGCCTCTGGTTAAGTGGAAAAGTAAAGCAAAGATGACTAAAAAAGAAAAAAAAAGTCACAGACAGAATAAGCAGATAGTGTGAGAAAAAAAAGGACAGGGAGTGGTCTAATGAGACTATGACCCAGACTATGTGTCATCATGGCACATCAGCTCCTAATTTCACGAAGGTGATGAAAAAAATATTTATCCCCCATATGACCATTACTAAAGCCTCGTTGCTTTTGCAGTTGTACTTGGTACCAGACGTATTTCAGGTTAACCTGGCATAATCCATGAGGAATGGAGCTCAGTAATAATAGAAGGTCCTTCTCATTCATTATTAGTTCACCCAGAATGAGCTGTAGCAACATGGATGACATTTGTAGTTGACTGCCAAACATGAGCCCACCTGCCAAATCTGTTTTTTTTAATCAAATGCCCAAAACAAGTATGAACAAGAGTGAGGCAGAGAGAAAGTTAAATAAATTATAAATCAGGTTTATCATTTTTAAAGTCATCAGACAGAAGTCACAAGGAGGAGATCAGCTTGGATGATAGTCACACGACCTGTAGGACAGTGGTTTCAGTTAAATCTTCAGAAATGAAACCTGTCATGTCACATGCTTCAAGTAATTTCAGACTTTTTATTTATTTTGGAAGGTTGGAATGGGTTGTGCAAACAAACACATGTGTCTTTGTGCATCACTGTTTGAAGCGAAATGCAGCCTTGTTTTTAGCCTAATGTTATTGTTTATTGTTGCTGAACTGATGACCAGGACATAATCAGGATGACTGATTCTGGCTCAGTGCCAGTCATGTGCATGTCCTGCCAAGGTGACCTGGAGAGGGGCAGTGAACCCTCAGCAATTACTTGCTGGTGCCAGTGGAAAGTATACATTTGCTGAAATACTGTGCTTAAGTAGAATCTTGAGACATTTAAAATGGATAATATAACAGTAACAGCCCCTTAAAAGCAGTGCCCAGATGAGTGGCCTTGTGAAATTTCAGTTATGGAATGTTTTTGGCTTTCTCTCTAGACATGTCAGATGATAAGAAATTGATTGAGGTCCAATGTTTTACAAAAAAACCCCAAAACAAAACTAAATTCAATTCAGTTCAGTTCAGTTCACATTGGCATTGGCATTAATCATCTCATCATCCTCTCTCTCTTCCACACTTTCCACCAAATTGTCAAATTCACCTGAAACAATAAGATTCTGGACATGCTGTATTGAAATGTCAAATATGCCTACAGCTCTACTGCCCTACCCATACAGGGCAGATAGACCACAGCTTAGTCCTGCTTTCACCATCATACAAGTCTGTTGATCAGTGGCAACCAGTGACAGTGAGGACAGGAAACAGTGTCCCAAGTCACTGTGAGGAACACTGGATTCCACTGACTGAAATGTGTTGTATGAACCACACAGTGAAGACACTGATGGCTTGACACAGTGTCTCTAAGTACACTGGGTTCTGCATTGACAAAACCATCCCTTCTTAAGAGGTCCACTGCTATCCAAATAACAAACCCTGGGTTAAAAGCGACCTGAAAAAGAGGGCTTTTGTTTCAGGGCACCAAGCTAAAGAACACCACCAGGGAGAGAAAGGGTGCTCACAGGAACTTGGGGATAAAATGGAGAAGAACAAGGCTGTCTGAAGTGGGATGAAAGATCACTGGCTTTTAGAAGAAAGGTGCGGGTGCTGCAAAGACAGGAGTTAAATGAGTTTTTCAACAAGTTTGACTCCGGACTCCAGTTATGACCACAACACCTGGTTCCAGTACCTAAGAGGGGACACTGAACAACTACAGGCCACTTGGTGTGAATGATGCACTAATCTATCTGCTTCACAAGGCAGAGCCAACACCACAGTTTGCCCCATGATTTTGTTTTTTACTTCAAAGCTGACTACCTGACCGGCAGACTGCAGTTTATGAGACTTCAGAGCTGTGTGTCTTAGCATCTGATCAGTAACACCACTCCCTCCCAGAGAACTGTACTGTCTCCCTTAATTTTTCCCCACCTACACTGCAGATTTAAAGCACTGCACCAAGTCGTGTCACCTTCAGAAATTTTCTGATGACACAACCACAGTGGGTAGTGTGGAGGAGAGGAAGAGTAAATGGATCGGGTGGACCTCCTTGTGAGGTGGTGTGAGGTACACCACCTGCAGCTAAACGTGGAGAAGACAAACGAGATGGTGGTGGGATTTGGGAGGAACAAACCACTACCTTCTCCAGTTTGCATCAATGGGACTCATGTTGAAATTGTGGCATCATACAGATACCCGGGCATTCAACTGGACAATAAGTTAGAGTGGTCTACCAACACTGAGGCTGTGTACAAGAAGAGCCTGAGCCGGCTTTATTTCCTGAGGAGGCTCAAATATTTCAATGTATACAACTGAACGCTCCAGATGTTCTACCAGTCTGTTGTTGTGAGAACCATGTTCTTTGTTGTGCTGGGGAGCAGGTTTCAATGCAAAGGATGCCAACAGACTGAGCAAAGTCATCAGGAGGGCAAAGTCTGTTGTTGGCACTAAGCTTGTGACCCTAGGGAAGGTGGCTGAGGACAGAATGCTTACAAACCTGCTGGCTATCATGGACAGTACCCCCCCCCCTCTCTCTCTCTTACACAACACTGGATAAGCAACAGGTTGAAAAACAGACTTCTTCAGCCTCGTTGTCTGAAGGGAACTGCCTGCTGCCATCAGACTGTTTAACTCATCACCTCAGTCAGACCTATGAAGGTGATGATGCATGTTGCAGTTGTAGAGGGTATGTGTCACCTGATAATATACATTATATTGATATTATTTGTCACATCATACTTACATGGATTCATGCTGTTCACAGACTAGGTTAGCTAGTCTGACTAACTGATGGGGAGTTCGGGTATTTATCCTCACAGTGAGGTTAATTCAAAACTCTGGAGTTGACGACATATAAATTTCAATCCCAGGTACCACTAACGACCCTGAAGGAGGTCTTTCACAACTATTATTATTATTATTATTATTATCATTATCATTATCATCATCATCATCATTATTATTATTATCATTATCATTATTACTATTTATTAATTATTGTATTAATTATTAAAAGTAGTGGTGGTGATGGCAGTGGTAGTATGCAGTCGTGGTAGTATGAGGCTGGTCTACTTGCCTCAGTGGGTACAATTAGCTTCCACCTCTTTTGTACGGGTATTAGATGTTCACTGCACTTTTCTATTTTGCTGTTTGCTATTTTTTAAATCTTATTCTATTGTGTTTTCTTGTATTTTTATGTACCTGGTTGCTATGACAACTGAAATTCTCTCCAGGTATCAATAAAGTCCTCTCTCCCTCTGGCTTTTCACATTTACCTTTTGACCCTTTGAACCGAGCCAATCAAAGGTGTGGTTCGCCACAAAAACCGAACTGTTAATAAAGTACTTAAAACTGTTTCGTATGATGTATCAGCATTACCAGACTAACTGAGTCATGAACAATGACATTTCAGTTGCAAGGGCCATTTTCTGACAGAAGTGTAGAGTTTTAATTTTGCTAATAATACTTAGTGTTGCCTAAATGAGATTTTGAACACAGAATATTTTCTTTTCACATTAAACATACATTTTTTACACGGACTGGTATTACCAGAGTGTTATCTATAAATAAAATAAAGATATTGTGTCATTCTTCATCTTCTTTTCTTCATATTATTTTTTATTATTGTTGTTTTGTTGGTCCATTGCATGCCTTTATTTAGTTGAATTAATAAGATAGGTTATTATTGTTGTTATAATAATAATAATAATAACAATAATAATAACAATAATAATAATAATAATAATAATAATAATTATTATTATTATTATTATTATTATTATTATTATTATTATTATTATTATTATTATTGCTGCTGTTGTTATTATTGTTATTATTGTTGCTGTTGTTTAATTGGTATTGGCATGTTATTTAAGATACTTAGTTTAGACTACTTATTTTTTGTTTGTGTCACTTCATTTTATTATTATTATTATCATTATAATAATTGTTATAATAATAATAATAATTATTATTATTATTATTATTATTATTAACATGTAGCAGCAGCAGTAGTGGCCTGGGCTTGTTGCAGTAGTGGGTGGTGGACTGGTCCAGCCCAGCGGACTCCGGACAGGACAGGGGGACTGTGTGTCCACGCCTTCCTCCTTCATCCTATGAACGCGGTCTGCTCATTTTCCATCCAGCCAGACCCAAACTGCCGACGAGGTAAGCCGTCACTCACGCTCCTTTAACTCAGCTGCTCCCGGCGGCTTCACCTTTGAGGACGCCGTCTTTTCTCCAGTCGTTGGTGTGAATGTGCGGCTGAGCGCTCCGGGTGCGCGCGGCTCTTACTCTTTAAAAGAAAAAAAAGCAGACCTCTCTGTGCGCTCAGTGTGTGTGTGCGTGTGTGTCCAAAGTGAAGCTGCGCGCGTTCAGCCACTCACTTGCGTCTTCATCTTGACTAACGGCCTTATTGTTTCCAAATATATGGGGATTACAATAAGGCGCTTGTAAAGTGAAACACTTGCCGCGGGAATGACCCTCTCTCTCTCTCTCTCTCTCTCACACACACACACACACTCTTTCTCACACACTCCTAGCCGCAGATCTGCAGCATTCCTTTGTATTCTCTGACGAACTGGAACTTTGATCCGCGCTTTGCTTCGCCAAACGCGTGGGTTGAATGCAGAGAGCCAGCTGGTCCACGGCCAGCTGCTCTAACGCATGGCGCATATGGACATGTTTATCATTTTGTACAAACACTTGTCAACCTTTTTGCCATGCTTAATACTGCTATTGTCTGTCATGGGGCAACAAGTGCATGCTGGTGTTCTCCACAACAGTCTGAATGAATGATGAGTGTGGAATAAGGAACCCTGGTCCTGGATCTTTAAATGTTGAGCCCAGCCCCATGGACTTTAAACGAAGAAAGCCATAGCTGTCATACATTTGCTCTAGATGCCATTCTTCTTAGATAGCACCCTAATCTAAAGGTCTGTATCAGTGGTGTATAAAAATAGAACATCAGTGATAGATTAAGTTAGTTAAGGCCGTGTGTAGTGAGCTTGTAAAGTCACCTCTGTATTATTTGTTTTTTATTTGTCTTTTTTTCTCCCCAGGAATTTCCAATGGCAGCTGTCTCCCCTTGTACACACATCGCCCTTCTTCTTTTGTTTCCTCTTTTCTTTACTGCATCATCCGCGAATCAAGATGACCTTGTGATCAATACTAAGCATGGGACAGTTAAAGGGAAGACACTTTCAGTGCTAGGTGGGGAAGTCAGAGCGTTTCTTGGGATTCCTTATGGAAAGGCACCTGTGGGGAAACTGAGATTCAAAGCTCCAGAGCCAGTAGAGCGATGGGATGGGGTGAGGGACGCTACCAAATTCCCAAATTCCTGCTACCAGGAGCCAGATACAGCTTTTCCAGGTAGGATTAAACACAAAAGTGCATATATGCTGGAGTAAATATAACTGGAGTAAAAGTGGAAGTCTGCTTCTTTAAGCATGTTACTCAGAAGAAGAAGTATTCAATATTTTTTGTACTTAAGTATTAAAAGTAGTCTGTTCACTTTAAAATGTGCCCAGATATTGAAAGTAAAAGTACAAGTTTTAATATGTAATGTTGGTAATAAGGAAAGCAGTTGAAAATTTGAATTTCACATTGTTTATGAATATATTCATGAGTCTGAAGGACACCCAACAAAGCAAATGATCAGAGAACCTAAAACACTGATATTAACGCTTTGTAAACAAAACTGAACAAATTGCACATCTTCCACCACAGTTTATTTCCTTGTTTGCATAAAGCACAACTTCTATGCATAAAGAACTTTTCAAAACTGGGCAAATTCAGGTAGGTGGAGTCTCTTCTTCCATCTCGGACGTCAAATTAGAAGGGTTCTGTGTGTATAGTTCTGCAAACTGAGAGGCAGGGCGGGATCAAACTGAATGTGATGTTGTAAGGCAGCTCGATCACCCAGTGACAAGCCGACTCCACCAAACATGCTTGTAGTCGGTTGGCAGTCATACTGTAATGGTCTGTCAAACAATAATAAATTGTAACGATGTTACTTCTAGAAAACGTTTTGGAGTAAAAGTATAACTTCACTACATGTTTTTGATGATTTGTAAAGTGGAAGTAGGGAAAAAATAATACTCCAGTAAAGTACAGATTCGGCTTTTAGTACAGTAGTGAAGAGGTCTTACTTCGTTCCTTGCTTCGCTACTTTACATCTCTGCATATATGTTTATAATCTGTACTGTGAACGTGTAATATATGCAATATGCATGTTGAATTTTGTACTTGAAGTGTCATCTGGATGACATTTTTTACTAAACAAAATTAGTATTAAGGCAAAGTTTGAGGAATCAACTAGTTGGAAGGACAGTACGATTTTATCAGACTATGTGTTGAACTCTCAGTAACTTATGAGTAATGAAATGATGCAATTTTCATAACAAGCACTGATTTGTTCCTCTTGAGACTGAAAAAAAACATTGGATCCTACACTGTCCATGATGCAACGTGATACTAAACACTCATATCTGTCACTGGCTTTGTTCCAAATTTTAATTCTCTAAGCTAAACATTTCCGGGTAAGGCTCCTTCAGACCAACAGAAAAAAACACACAGGCATTTTCAATTGGCTGACTATTATTCGAAAGAACTAAACATGAGGAGTAAGCTGATGTTTATGTGTGAAATCAGTGGATTGCTCCATGAAACTGAAAACTGAAACTCTGCAGACTTAAATCAGACAGAGACGGAGCTGAACATGGTTAAGTCCTGTGTGGTCACAATTGAATGACCAAAGTGTCACAGGGAGTCCAGTACATGTTGGATAATAGATGATATTAAAGGGTCAGTGCACTGGGTGTGTCTGTGGGTTGTAGCAGTTATATAACAACATGTCACACAAATACAGCCACACACGGTGTAGGGGTGATGGAGAGATTCATTACTATAAAATACACTTGACATTTATTGTCTAATTTCCTGATTTTACTTGAAGGCTGGCAGACCAGCATATTGGCTTATTGATCAGAAGAACTCCACAGTCTTTCTGCTGTGTGTGCAGATAGAAACGAGATGGATGTCCTTCTGAGCTTGACGCACATGATGGAAGATTGAATAATTAATGAGAAGATACAAGCGTGCGTGTTTGCATGTGCGCACACATTTCGCCGGTTTGGCAAATTGATAAGTCTACTTTTACACACTCATACCCGCACATTCACACACTGAATCTGACACAGGCCTAGCCCCCACCCAAGAGATGAACTGGGGCTGGGTCATGGATATGTAGCTAATTATAGACACGGCCACCTGTTTGGGGGTTGTTTGGAAGCCAGCTTCAACTAGTGACAGGCATATGTACTAAGGAAATGCCCAAAACATACTCCAAATATAGATATGATAACACAAATAGATATGGACAGATTGATGTTAGACTGCAGTCTCTGCTTTAGACAAAGTGGTGCTCATAAAAAAGCAAAACAAACAAGGAATTTATTTATTTACAGCTTCTGTCCCTGTTTGAGAGCTTTGTAAACATCTCTCTGCTGGAAGTGAATCAAATGGACATGTAGTTTCAGCAAATATCTAGTCTACAATTAATGGCTGCAATAAAGTGTCATAATAAAGTTGAATGTTAACTCATGACTCACCTCACAGCTGTGAGGCCTCTAAATACTGGTGGCATAAAGAGAAACAGCATTATCAATGAGTCATCATAAACACAGACTGATATGATAATCATTTCCAGGGTTCAAAGGTGTGGAGATGTGGAACCCAAACACTCCTCTGAGTGAGGACTGCCTGTACCTAAATGTCTGGTCCCCACGGGCCAACAAAACCCAGTCTCAAAAATCAGCGCTGGCCCCCGTTCTTGTCTGGATTTATGGAGGCGCATTCACTGGAGGAACGTCATCTCTGGATGTTTATGACGGTCGCTTCTTAAGTAAATCAGAGAATGTTGTTGTTGTATCAATGAATTACAGGTAAGAATGGTAAACTGTAAATTTAACATCCTAATAAGGAGTTACTGGAAACTCCTTAATGATTAGTAATGTCTGTCCTCACTCGTCTATAATAGAGTCGGAGCTTTTGGTTTCCTGTCCCTTCCTGACAATAATAACATCAAGGGCAATGCAGGCCTGCTGGACCAGCGCTTGGCCCTCAAATGGGTAGCCAATAACATTGCTGCGTTTGGAGGAGATTCTGCGAAGGTAAAAATGTTTTTATCAGATGACAAGATTTGCTGTCTGGAGAAGCAATAAAGTGAGCTGTTGGTCTCTGTTTTTTTCCAGGTGACTCTGTTTGGGGAGAGTGCTGGGGGAGCCTCTGTGGGCTTCCAGGTGCTCTCGCCGGGCAGCCAGGGTCTTTTTCAAAGGGCTGTGATGCAGAGTGGCTCTCCTAATGCACCCTGGGCCACAGTTAGCCAGCCTGAGGCCTGGCACAGGTAGGGTGATTTAATTCAGTCTCTAATTCGTTGTGTTTATTTAGTCGCCCATCTCCTCACTCCCTCCCTAATATGTTATGACACACCCATTTATTGTCTTGTTAATTCCTTGAAGCTGCAGCATGCAACCCTCTTGACCTCTTCTCCCTCACATTCTCTTGGTCACTGATTGCCTCGCTCCTTCTCTGCGTCAACGTCCAGGGCAGTGAAGCTGGCGACGTTATTGGAGTGTCCCACTTCTCACACAGCTCAGCTGGAAGCTTGTCTGCAGAAGGCCGATCCAGGGAAAATCATATCAAAGCAATATGACGTCCTCACCCAAATGAAACTGGCGTCCTTCCCCTTTGCCCCTGTTGTTGATGGGGATTTCCTACCTGATACAGTTGAAGTATGGAGTATCTGTTTTACTTAAGTCTTTCATTTGAAAAACATCCTGCATCGCAAACTTTGAACATTTTTTGTTTTTGCTCTGCAGGTGTTGCTCAGTACTGGAAATCTCCCGAAGATAGAGTTGATGATTGGCTTAACCAAAGATGAAGGGACCTACTTCTTACTTTATGGACCGCCTGGATTTAACATTGTTGGTGAGAGCCTTATCACCAGACAGGAGTTCCTGCAGGGAGTGGACTTTGCAATGGCAGATGCAGGTGTTGTCATGAAAGAAGCGGCCATTTTCCAGTACACGGATTGGACAGATCAGAACAACAAGATGAAAAATCGTGACCTGCTGGGGAGTTTGGTAGGAGACCTAATGTTCTGCTCGGTGCTAGAGTTTGCTCACAGGTAAAGAGCAATTCCGAATCTCCATGATGCGGTCTGACACGTGGTCATAAGCAAGAATCACATAAGTTAATGACATAAGTGATAAGTTAACAAGTTGATGGTAAAAACCCAGAACTGCACTTAGAAGTAAGGTGATATAGTGTGTTAAAGTTAGAAAAGTAAAAAACGATTTGATGTATTATCTCTAATCTGACTATCTGCTTCACAGCAAGAAAAACAAAAGAAACAAACAAAAAAAAACAATGGGCTGCATTGGCAGCGCTTTCCCTACCCCAGGGTCATAGCTAACTATAGATGCAGCTAGGCGTTGCCAAGGGCTGTTTGGAAAAACAAATATCTAGAGCAATGCAAAAATAATTCATTATTGTAATTATTTTCACAGGTTCTCACAACGTGGTGGTAAGGCTTTCCTTTATCTGTTTGACCACCGGTCGTCCACCAATCCTTGGCCGGCGTGGATGGGAGTTATGCATGGCTATGAGATAGAATTTGTCTTTGGGATGCCGCTGGATGCATCCCAGGGATACACGAAGAATGAAGTGAACATGACCAAGAAGTTCATGAAACACTGGGCAAATTTTGCCCGGACAGGGTACGCATAATGTGATGGACTATTATTCACTTGAGTTGTGTGTGGACCCTCAAGACATTGTTTTAAAAGGAAATGTCTTGATTGGCTTTTCTTTTTGTCAGGAATCCAAGCATTGATGGAGCTTACTGGCCCGTGTACACCCTTGAACAGCAAGAATATGTCACTCTGAACTACAACCAACCAGAACAACAGAGGATGATGAAAGCTAAAGAGTGTAACCTCTGGAACAAATTATTGCCAAAAATACAGAAAGTCTCAGGTAAGACACAGACGTCCATCTATCTATGTATTTATCTTTCTATCCCACAAACAGGCAAATCTACACATTCACACACAAAACTCTGTATAGTTCTCTGTAGTAGGAGGCAAAATGTCAGGCTCTTCCAGAGAGGCGTTTTGCCTAGTTTAGCCTGTGGAGGAGATTTGTATCCCAGCTTGCTCCCCCTCTGCTTCACCTCAGTTCTGGAGGTCTGAGTGGGAGGAGAGGAGGGTCAGTCATCACTTCACTGAACACTGATCGCACACAGGGTGAATAATACTCGGACACCTCTCCACTAGGGTCATTATTTTCACACACACACAGGCAGACAGAGGCGCACAAACACACACCCTGCACTGTTTATCTGCACATTTGCACATGTAGACTTGTTGGTATCATAACTTTTAAATGGGTGCAAATGATGTCATGAGAGAAGCGGCCATTTTTTAGTACACAGATTGTACTGGAAGTGTGTGATTTGTTATCATCCAGAATTAAGATGTTCTGTGATAAAAATACCAGCATGTAAATGTATATACAGTTTTTGTTTTAATCTTAAGACTGATCATGCAATGTACTGTGCTTTATTGGGTAGACTTTATTTACTAGAAGCAAACATACATACAAGCATGCAGACATGTACACAAAACACACATTAAGCAATCCACCTGTTTAAGATTACAAAATAAAAGTCTCTCTGTCTGCTTCTCTCTGTCTCCACAGATGATCTGGAGACCTGTATTAAGGGAAATGGGATCAAAGTATGCTGTAACTATGTGTTCCTCTTCATTTTATTGGCTATAATTTTAACATATTAATAAAGAGAAAAGAGCTGCCTGAGCTGTTTCATACAGCCAAATATGATGGTTTACATTAAAAAAACGAGATGAAAATAAAATATAAAGTCCGGTATTCAGTATTATTGTAACCATTTTATCTGATTATCGAATACTAATTCTAATACTACTAATACTAAGGATAATGGAATAATATATGCTTAATTAAAAGATGCAGCTGCTCACGTCTTTGGAGCTACATGCGCCCTCAGATCTGCAACAACAATTTCTTAGGACTCTAAAATTAGATTATTTTGCCAGTGAGTCCAAACAGTCAGATTTACAAACCTGACAAACACAAATTAATTTTTTCAAACTTACAATAAATACATTATTGCCTTTCTTTCCTTTCATTGTCACAAAAACAATCAGGGATGCTCTGGATTTGTTGTAATATACTGTTTATTGTATTGATTAGTCAAGACTATGTAACCATTGTGACTATGTGACCATTAAAGGTGGATGAAGTTGATTGCCATAGGAGTGTGCTTCCAATCAATAAAGTAATTTCTATGTATTGTGTTGACTGATTTTATGTTTGTATGACACACATGTGCACCTCTTTAAACACACACATAATATTGGTCTAACTTTGTGCATAGGCTTAATTTTTGTAAAGGAATTAGAAACCTTTTTTTTTCTTTTTCTGTGTTTATTTTGAGTATTAGAAAATTGTGAAAAATCACATTTTAAAATATCAATGTCATTTTCTTCTTGTCAATTTAGCTAGTAAATGAATGGGCAGATAGAATCTGGGTCTATAAACATCCTTTCATGGACATAACATTAAGAAACTGACAGCATTATGTAAACACAAGTTCTTTGCAGTGTCGTTGCCAAACAACCACAGAGCTGCCATTAGTACTCGCTGAATGATATTTATTCTCGTCATTGGAAGTGTTTCACAGATTAGCATGCTGTGGTATTGTTCTTCGTTCTGTCACTGAAGACAGTAATGTGATAATAAACAGTGTCGCCGAGCAAAGGTCAGAGTGTTGATACAAAAAGCTAATGAGATGTTGGAGAGAAATGAACTGCTTTGGTTGAATGACCTTGAATGCTGCTTAAAATCCTCCGGTGCAAAAGTAATTACATTGTTTGAGCATCTGCTTCAGAGTGTGTGTGAGTGAGTGTGTGGGGAATATTTCTTAAATATTTTTTCTCTTAAAGTTGCAGAGACTTTTGATATTATTCCAACGTGTTGTTTTGTATCTCCTTCAATGTGTAACACTTTGTGGTTTACCAAAACCAGACAATGTTTGGATCTTTATCCAACCTCAGTAGAAATGCACGCACACACACACACACACACACACACACACAC
>JAOXYL010000059.1:17045152-17061680 GCA_028564955.1 Terapon puta
TGGCTGAGTCACTTACCGCTACACAGAAGTGCACTAAAACTCTGCAATGGCTTTATGCTCAGCCACACAGGAGAAGCTACTTCAGTCTCACCCTATCTGACACCAAATCCGAGGATGGCTTCATCAGAAGACACCCTTGCTTGGTGTTCAAGGTCAGTGAGCAGCGGCAGTGCTGTCTGTGCCTTGATGCTGAGCAGGGCGTTGCTGCCATGTTGAAGGGATGCATGGAATGACACTTTAGACTGCTGCTACTTGGAAAACACTATATTCAAATATTTTGCCATCATTTGACAACCGTCCATCCATCCATCTATCCATCCCAGAGATAGGTGATTTTTAATTTAAGTCCAATTCCTGCACGAAACCATTAAATTGTCCATGTACACACTGCATTAAGGCTGCAGTGAGATGGATTCACACTAAATCCATGTCATTGTGAATTTACGAGGGCTGTAAGACTGATGCATTGGTTTCAGACAATCAGGAGCAGCTGATAATATCAAGACCCAGCACTGTCCACTTGGCCATTTGGAGGAGCCGCTGGTCTAATTAAATGGGAAGGGTCAAACCGCACTGATCCCCCAAGGGCCCCTCAGTCTGCAGCTAAGAGGAGAGACGGAGCACAGATGTCCCTTTAGAGCCCTTGTATCTGCATTTTTTACGGGCTCAATAAGGAAACACAAAGGGGCCATTTTTGCTAAATAAAATAAATTTCTGCCATGACAGAACCTGGTAATACCCAAGAAGAGTCTGCAGCAATGGTCACAGCTCTGTGAAGCTCTACTTACTAGCTACAATGACGTTTACCAGATATGAGATATACCAGATATGAGATATATTCTACGTTCACGAGTTTTGGCATGCTAACATGCTAAAAGGAAAATTATTAGTAAAGCAGTATTTCATTAATTAAAGTACAAATGGCACTAAAATTACAACTTAAGGGATATTCAGAGTTATTCCATCTTATAAAAGAGACATTTAACCACAAAATAGCCCACACATGGAACTACAGAAAAAGTCAACGTCAACAGTGAGTATGAGAACCACTTTCCAATCCATCTGGTAGGATGGGAGATTTTTTATGGCATGTGAAAAGTCTGACCTGCTGGTGGCACTGAAGGAAATTACCAGGATCCTGCGGATTCATCCCCCCCATGCAGCATGGACACATATACCAATGTCCATGGCAACCCATCAAATACTGAGATATTTCAATATGTAATAACGTGGTGGGCAAAGCTGGGCCGATTCTGCAGCATCCATTCACAGGACACAGAAATGTAAAGTTTATGAGGGGGTATTCAGAAATGGTGATCAGTTACAAGACACTCTGAGAGGAATCATGGCTCCTCAGCTCCTCTTACATTTATTGGTATTCAAAGGCCACATTAGACTGCTCAAATCCCAGAGGCCGTAATTCAGCCAAACTGTTGTCGCAGAGGGACTCTTGCTAGATTTATACCTTCAATACAACAGAACCATATGGACCAAATGACGCCGCGCTGCTGTTCTGTCACTTAAAGACTAGAGGAATGAGAGGCGTCCCCTTCGATGTAGGTCACAGAAAGGGAAATGTTGAGACACAGTATGCTCATTACCTGGTTAGTGATATGTGGTGCATCTACTAGGATGTTAATATGGTCATTATTTTCTGCCCTGGTTGATAGTTATGTAGGCCAGGGTAGTGTCTTTATTTGGAAAATACATATATAAATTATAATATGAACTTTGTTTTGTTTAATGCTGGTAAATGATGCTTGTCAAAATTATTGTTAACCACCAACCGTTCATTCTAACTGATGTACATTAAAGTGTTATGAAGTCTTATCCTAATGGAGCTGTTGCCCTTCATCCTCACAATAGTTTAGATGTTCTTTTTACAAAATATCTATTTTGGCATAATAACTGATTGTTTTTTGTAAGTAGAGAACCAGACCCCTCCTCATG
Source organism: Terapon puta (assembly GCA_028564955.1). Taxonomy (NCBI): domain Eukaryota; kingdom Metazoa; phylum Chordata; class Actinopteri; order Centrarchiformes; family Terapontidae; genus Terapon; species Terapon puta. Next base: position 17,047,103 of record JAOXYL010000059.1, read on the forward strand.
CTGCGGCCTTTCATTCGAGTTTGATGGTAAATAATGATGCAGTATTATCACCTATTTAATTTTGTAATGATTTTGTAGAGAGCTAATTAAATTTAGGCATATGCATAGGAACAAACTTTAAAGGAACCTGGTGACGGTTTTGCCATAATGAACCTGAGAGATACTCATATACATGTCATGTAGCTTTCCCAGGCACAAGGTTATACTTTACTTCCTGACCACAAATATCTATCTCAGGGAGGCTGCTACAGAGGAATTTGACTATTTAAGGCAAAAAAAAAGAGCCTGCTGCTCCTGTGCCTCTGCCGAGGAAGACGTGGGCAGGGTGCTGTTGCTGACACATGGCTGGGGCTGCTGACTAGCAACCACACATGGTGGGTTAGCCCTTCCCAGATGGAGTCACCTAGCTCTGTATTAAACCAACCGTATGACAGCATGGGAGGTTATCCTTGTGTTGCTCTGACTGGTCTCGGTCACCATTACAGTCTCCAAAGCCACAAACAACCATGCCTAACACCAGTCTGTTCAACTATTGCAATGACCAGTTTTCATTATCTTTAATTAATTATGAAGTAATAGTAGTAGCCAATGAATTAGATTGACATTGATTTGACAAACCAGAAATGATCCAGACCACATTTTTCGAGACATTGTGCTTTTGGCGTATAAATCGTCGATTTCCACTCAAAATGTGCGAAATATGGGGTTTGCATGATTTCATAATCCTTGCATTTCTGCTGCAAAAAACAGAGTTAGGTCACATATATCTTTGCAGAAAAATGAAAAATGTTGCGTTTGCTTCACACAAGAGCAGCCATTTTTCTCCTGTTGCCTTGGGAATGTTATGAAGTGATGTCATCAGAAAGCTGTAAACCCCACGAAGAAGAAATGATTGATGACAAGACTGATCCTGAAAAGGTGTGTACCATCACATAGATGCCAAAACTGAGCAGTTCAGAGGATGCTGGGTACGGTTAATTATCTCTTTGACCAGTGTGCAGTGTTGAGACAATTGACATATAAGCACTATGGATCTGGAAAACATACTTGCAGGCCCCCTGGTTTAGCAGTCCAAGGTAGCAAAGTCCATTTCAAGCTGTCCTTCTTGGAGGACTCTGCGTGGAAACCACTGAGGATACAGGTGCCAAATGAGATGATAGCGTGGCTGAGAATATCTCCATGTGCTCTGCCAATCAAGGAGAGAAAGTTCCAGGACCTCCAGTCAATGAAATACATCACGCCCATTGAGTGCCATCGTTTCTTTGACAGTTTGCCACATTAATAGGCATAAGTCAACAATCCAACAAAGAGGAGGTGGAGGGAGTAAAACAATGCAAAACAATGCTCAAAAATATTTAGAAAGAAAGACCACGCATGCAAAAAAGACAAGTGGTTATAGAGGTAATAAATAATAAATAGAATAAAAATAATAGAATAAAATCTGTACCTAAGATGTAAATTATACACCTAAATAAAATACATAGCTAATGATAATTTATCTATCTAAATGTTTTGAAATTTGCTTTAAACAAACATTTTTAGTAACTAATAAATATTGTTTCAGAGGTCAGTTATTTTAATTTGGCATATTTTGTCAACTTATACATTGTAGTTACACAAATTCTCCCAGTCGGACAGCTGCCACAGGGTCTTCACGCAGGTCACTCTTCTGTAAACTCCTGTGTTGCAACCTAAAGAGTCACATCCATTTCTATACATTGTCTCTGTGAACGTCTTACTCTCGCTTCACTCTGATGACCTATTATATTAGTCACGGACGTCCAACTCCATGTCACGCCGTACCCTCTTTGTGTCTGTGGCTGTCACAGTGCACTGCTGCTCCAATGACACAGCATCGGATGGTGTGTTATTAATGTTTCCTAATTGTTCTGCTTCATCTGACACCACTGCTGACACTACAGCCTGTTGTCGGTCAGACAACAGCATCAATAGAGATAGTTGACAAAACATGGAGTCCCCATCATGCCCTGGGAGGATGCTGGCGAGTCAAATGGAGGACTTGACACACTGCTGTCACGTCAGACCTTCATTTAAGTAGACCGTTGCTATGGCATAATTTCATGAGTTCTCTTATCTCGGTGTGAATCAGCCAATCACAGATGCAAAAGATTCTGCATTTGAAAAAATGGAAATCTTCAGAGCATCATCTATCTGCATTTGTTGTGGAGGGTCAAATTGTTTATTGTGCTACTCGAGTGTTAAAATGGGTTAATCATACAAATTGTTTACAGAAGCACAGTCATTCCAGAGCCACAAGGGAAAAGAGTAGCACTATATTTGATCTTTGTCAGCTATTTAAAGTCACAAAAATAACAATGAGGAGTTTGACAAGGGAAATGCACACGAAAGGAAGGGGTGGGGTGGGGGGAGTATATATGGATTTAGAACAGAGCCCGAGCTGGAAGAGGAAAATGAGAGGTAAGGGATGTAGAGACACGACAAGTAAGGGAGTTGGGAGTGGTTTTGTGCATACATGCACAATCATTCGCACATTTCAAGGTCTTTGACCAGGTGACAGTCACCATGACCTGTGCAGAATGAACACGTTTGCAGATGTGCACACTGACAGGGCTGTTGGGTGCATCCTTAATGAAATGGTCACAGTCAGGCTGACCTTTAGTAGCAGCCCAAACACAAAACAGCTCCTGTCAAACATTCACGCTTCACAATCCCCGCAAACGACGTGACGATCATGTCACAAGGTGATGGAGGAGGTCCCTTCTGAAGACAGATGTATCTCGGTCAGCTAGCTCCATCAAGCCCATGGCTGGTTACATCTCAGACACAAGCAATTGCCTCTATAAAAGTGTGGACACACACGCACACACAAACACAGATATGCAGAAACTATTCATCAGAAGTGGTTGCCAGGGTAATATGGGTCACCGCTCCCTCACTTCTGTCCTCACTTCAGAGACAGAGAGAGAGAGAGAGAGAGAGAGAGAGATGGAAGAGATAGAAATGAGAACAACAAAAGAACAGATGGGATCAAGAAGCAGTGGAGGTGGTGGAGCTTTGGCACGGGCTTCTTTACCTGAGGACATGACTGTTTTATTTTTTTCCAGAAACACAGTGGTTCTCTGGCCACTCAGACCTCATTTCATTGTGACTGTAAAGCTATTTTGCTGTAACTGTTGCTATCTGATTCTGATTCTGTTTAATGTGTCCCGTTAATATGCTAGACTAAAAATGCTGGGCAGTGCAAAGTGAAGAGCTGTATTTAACTACAATGATCAAGATCCACAGAACAGTCACTAAATATCTGTTGTTGTTGTTCTTTGTTTTTTTTTATCTAACTTTACAGGCATTCTTAAATTAAGCTGCACTGAGTATGAGTCAGTTGGATGGAGGAAGACTTTTCTTCCCTCAATAGAGAAAAATTATGCTGTTTGCAAGCTATTCTTAAAGCAAATAACATTATAAAACCCACATACAGAGCAAAAAGGAGGAGAGGATGCAGAGAAGGGGAACGGGAGAACACAGGCCAGGAAAAAAGGGAAAAAAACAGAGATAAATAAGGAGGGTAGGTGTGCATGGACACTGTCACACAGAGAAGAATAAGCAGAATTTACTCAAAAGCCAGTAAGCCAAAAAGAGATTCTGTTTGCGGCTCTAAATCCATTTTCTTAGCCCCACATGCTCTCTCCTGTTTCTCCCCCAGTGGATGTTATTATAAGACTTTTATTGGAGCTGGGCAAATCTTTTATGTATTTTCTGTAATCACAGGGTGTGCACAGCAACATTTTTGAAAGCGTAAATGAAAACACACGTACAGAAAGACGTGCATGCATGACAGCTTCTAATTGAGAATTTATAAAAAAAAAGAGGCAAACAAAAACAGTGTTTTTTTTCCTGTGCTGTATGTCAGATCGTCCTCACACTGGCTCTGTCGAAGGTACGGTTACCCAATATGTTTATTGGTTTTACGAGGAAAGTCTAAAACTGATATTCTCAACAATGGATGTGCTTATTTGCATTATAAGTGCTATTAAATAAACTGCCTCACTTTAATGCATGTAGACCCTTGGTGATCATTCATGGTGAGCAGTTATTGGTGATGGCTCATGTAGTTGATCATCACCATGAATTATTTTTTAGTTCTAAAAGAAAATTCAGATATGGAATGTGCCATAAAATAGTGTCTGGATGCAGAGATGATTGAGAGTAACTTTGAAGTCTTTCACTCCGAAGCTGCAATCTTGCATCACTGCCTTGGACTTGAAGTTATTATTTGTCACAATCTGTAAAATTCCGACATAAAAAAAAAATGTTTAACATAATAAATTATTAAAATAACCATTTGGGAATGTGTCCCTGTGTCTGATAATTACACTTTCGGTGTAAAATTTTCATTTGTACATCTGTTACTACTTCATGCTTTTCGTGCGAGGGGTATAGTACAATTAAGTGAAACGCTATCCGCAGAAACAGTTGAGTATAATCATACGACATGTCTCATACATGGATACCCGGCTGTTTAGGTATCTACACTGTCAGTGCATTCATTTCACATTTTGGGATGCCTATTTTCCATTCTTCAGTTGTTGCATTATTAATTGCATCCCCCCTCTCTGCTGATAATGGCACGATCAAGGTGTGCATCTCACTTCCCCATTTCAAACTGATTAAATTCACAATAGAAATGTGCTGTCATCCTCAATATCCTGCTCGACAAGCAGGCGGACTGATAGGTGAAAAGATTGCAGGAGCCAAACAAAGTGGAAGAGAAAGTTATCCTAGCTTTTTTTAATGGGCCGATACTCTGATTGAAAAACACAGGAAGTGCAGGTCATTTATCTGTCAAAATGAAAGCCTAATTGAGTCAGATAATGAAATATTTAACTTAGTACAGGATGAGGTGTTTGTTTGAACAAAAGCAGTGGCTAAGTGTGGGAACATTGTTTTTGTGTAATGAAGTACCTCGCCTCGCTGGCTTTTTGCCCAACAAGCCAAGGTGCTGAGTTCAATAATACTAAATGATTGCTGCTACTGCTGCATGGTTATTCAGATAACATCACAAAATTACTCAGACTGTCACAAAATCACATAACAGTCAAATAAGTGGGCCGACAAGCAGTCAGGCTGAGAAACAGCTGCTGCTCAACTGAACGCAGAAGCCTCATAATGCTTGAAGGCCCCTTCAACTTTTTTGAGAAGGGAATTTATGTTTGAATTTATGTAAGTGAATCTGAACAATAGTTGTATCACACAAGTCGGAGCAGTGCCTGTACAAAACTCCAGTCCAATCATTTTCTGCAGAACAGGAAAAGAAAACTTGTCCTTTGTGTTTGCATATCTCTTAAAAAAAGCACAGTGGAGGATATTGCCAAGACACAGATATAAGCCACCAATATGAATCATTATTTTTAATCTTTCAGTGATTTTCAAGAGCTTTGTTTTGCAGTATTTTGGGTATGCTTTGGTAAAAATAAATAAATAAATAATACAACTTTTCAAATGCTTTGCTACCTTGAACATCATGACTTACAATAAAAAAAAATCACAATGAATATTGATTTTGAAAAAGCTTATCTGGGAAATGGATGACACTTTACTTTATAAATGCCCTAAAATGAAGAGAGACTAAATTAATTTATATGAATGTCTTGTAGACTGTAAAGGATCATAGACTGACCTCTTGGAAATAAGCTTAAGCTACATATATTTATTATTCATTTCATACTATTATAAAACACTCAGATTAAAATGAAACAAATTGTCATATTTTGGGTTAGGGTTAATTCTTCCAAATAAGTGCTTAATACATGATGCAGCAACAGAAGCAGATTTTAAATCTGCTTCGATCATTTCTATTTAGACCTGAATTATCCAACTTTTTTGGTGCAGTTATGTAGAAGCGTGACAAGATCGGATGTGCAGAGTTAGCAGAAAATAATAGATCCCTTCCACCCAATTAGTATTCACCCATGCAATGGTAAAAATAACAGTGCTGCTGTGCGAGGTCATACCGAGAATTCCCATCGTTGCTTACGTCAAGAGGCAATTGGGATGGAGAGCGTTACTTAAACTGAGAAATCTAACAGTAGGATTTCCCTAATAAGCCGTTATGTCCTTGAACCCTCTGATGTACTGCCATACATCTAAAGCCCCCCAAGGGAAACATATGGTTCTTTTGAAGAACATGAGAGATGCAGATTATCATGTGACACAGCAACCTCTCTCTCTCACTCTCTCTCTCTTTGTCCTTGGTCCCGTGTCTCTGTGTGAGTGTGCCTGCTGTGGTACAGTATATGTAAGAAGAGTGCATGTTTAAGTTTAATTTTAAATACATAGTTCAGAGAAATTTTATACACATGTGAAAATACCAAAAAAACTAAGAAAAACCTCTGCTGCTGAGGTAATATAATTGTTGTTGTGGTTCAACTGTCTGAGGTTCACTGGCCTGGTGGGACCATGATCTGTCTCTGGTGGAAAGAAGGTCGAGTGGCCCAGAGTTTGGGAGAGCTTGAGTCAAACGGCGGATGTAGGAGTTGGATGTGCTTGTATAGATACTTGTGGCTGATAGGATCATTGATTTTAAGTCTTAAATGTAAGAATCTGCGGTCAAACAGTAATTCAGAGAGTTTCAAGGTCATCAAGAGCACCTTTGACTTACAAAGGATTAATTATTATCAGCTTGCAATATATATGGCTAATGTGTGCATCTTTTCTTGATTCGCTCATCAGTTGGATGGATGAGGGGATCTGGTTGCTCTGTTGTGCTCTGGGGGCCACTTAGCTGGCAAGGTTTGCATGCCTTTGTCCCCTCAGAGGAAAGAGGTCACTGCAGATCATTATACATTGTCCTTCTGAGTTTTTTTTTTCTATGATGAAACATTTCTTTTCTGATGGAGCTGGTCTCTTCCAGGAAGACAATTCCACCATCCACAAAGGGTTATTGAATGGTTTGAAAAATATGAAGTATGAATCACATGCTAGGGCCTTCACAGTTACCAGATCTTGGACTGATATTTAGACTTTTCCAACACCTAAATCAACTCCAAGAGAGTTCAGGGACGGCAAGTAGTTTCCATTAAGTTGTCACCTGTCTGTATATGCATGATGGATTTATGTGTGTGTATATATGCCCAATAAATTCATTTAGTTACAGACAAATGTTTGGATGACTTCCTTTTTTCATATGGATGAACACACACACAGGGACACACATCAGCAACAGCAACACCCACAGATGCACGTGCACAGTCAGAGTCACACTCCAGCCCAACACTTACAATAAATCCACTTTCAGCGGAGCCACAAATGGAAATTTTAGGAGCGATCAGCGTTTTGCTGCCTGGCTGAAATAAATGAGGAAGACCATAAATAGTCATGCAGTTCCATCTGAAAGGGTAATTGTTAAGTAATGGTATGCGTTGTGAGCACCACTTTGCTTCTTCCCAGAAGAAGAGGGCTGAAGATGGTGGGAGGGGGGGTTGTAATGTGTTACAGAGTACTGATGGAGCTGCAGTTTTGATGGTAACTATAGGAAAAGAGAGAACAGGCAGACAGATACAGTAGATTCATGGCTACATTAATAAGTGCTTAAGGGAGGGAGTGAGAGCAAGAGATTGTTTAAGTATTTACCATTTCTGTCACAACAGTAATAAAGAACAAGTGAGGGAAAAAGCTGGATAAAAAAATGATACCAAACGGGATTTCCTGTTATGTTTGTAGAGCAGTGCAGTTATCAGATGCATGGCATTCATCCATCCACGTTCTTATTGAGCATCCTTTAGCTTTGGTTGGCTGCAGATTGCATTTAAGGTGGGGTCACAGCATGGTACAGAACTATTCATCTGAGTGTCTTGTACAGACTACTTGCGAGGCTCGCCGATGAACGTGCGTGGGTAGGAACATGATGTGCTCGAAAGCCAGAAACACAGTCACAATAGTGTGTTTCTGTTTTCCATTCAAGCAGTGTTGAATCACAATAACTGGTGCAACTAAGCTAAAGACGTATCACAGATTCCTCAATTTTGGACACTCCACCACTCAGTTTCCTCAAAAGACCTTTTACATTTTTTTTTAATATTTTCAAAAGTAGGAAAACAAACACCCATATTTCACAAGTTGTTGGTCTCTCAAATCACAAACAAACTGGGAAGACAAAAAAACATAATACACATAATACAGAAAGGGCAAGGTCACTTTATTAAAATGGTTTTCACAAGCACCTTGCTATTATGTGGTGAGTTGTACCAAGTGAAGCAGGGGTGCTTGGAAAGTTACAATTCATTGACCTTTGACCCAGGCTGCACTGACCTTTGCGGTGCTGCGGGCAAACCCAGGCATCCTGTTGACCACTTTTTTAACAGACAGATGGATGAAAAATGTATCCCTTGTGTTGGTGAATTTCCAGAACTGTACAATAGCAAACTGGCCTCATATGAAAACCTGACAGAGAAAAACACATTTATGTGATGAAATATCAACATGCAGTCTACTATGAGTAATACTGGCATTGTGTTGATAGTGACTATGGTTACTTGTAAGTGCACCAGCCAATGTAGAACGCCCAGTGTGAGTGAGCCCTTTGTTTGATCGCTGTAATGTGAAAACACCTAACACTGCAAAATATTTATGGCAGTTACACACCACCCTCTTTTTTTCTTTCCTCCCTTCACTTCCCTCCTTTCAGCCTTAGTTTTCTTCTCACGGCCACATTTCCGCTGGCCGTTTTCCTCTAAGTGTACCTCAAACCTGTAGCTCCACGGTTAAAGGTCCTCTTATTTCCTGCTACTTGCCTCTCATTTTCCACTGCAGGTTCCCTCCGTTACACTCAGACGGCTATTGTCCTCGGTCCAGTTTCTTACTAATAAGGAAAAGGTGAATTATAAGGTGCCAGTCATGTCTGGAAGTGGTTTAGAAGGTCAAAATACTACCTTTATAACCACTCATAATACCCCAAAGCCTGTGAACCACAACTTTCTCATAATTCTTAAGACAAATGGTGTAGATACACCATTTCATGTAGCCAATATCTAAGACACATCATTTGACTTGGGATATCAATCTTTTGGGCATTTGGCTGTTCTCACCTGATGCAAGTATTTTTCACAATTTCTTCCGCCTTCCCTCTGTCCTTTGCTCTTTTTACTCATTTTATATCTTTTCCTTCAACCTCTTTATTCCCTATCTTACTCTTCCTCTTCCCCAGGCCGTGCTCCACTTCCTCGTTCCTGTTCCTCTGGCACGTCACGTCCTTGTGTGTGACTCATTCAGGGCCACGCACTTCCTACTGTCAGCAGTTCTCTGGGTAAATAGGGAAACACACGTAGATACCTAAATGTATATTCCTGAGTAAGCACTGACACCCTTATGACGAGCTCTGACTCGAGCATGTCCCATGAGCCTCCACGCATAACGCTTACATACACACTGTACTTTGCATCCACCCACAAACTATTAAGAGCACACTGGCTGAAAACACAGCTTTTACACTCATTTAAAACCCTGCGTTCTACAGAGTGAATGAACTATGATGAATGTGCTGCCATTGAGGGCTGATGTAAAGTTTTCATATTTGGTCCTTTCAGAATTGTAAGACTTTCAGCCACCTTATTAATCACTTGTGAACCAGAATTTTAATCTATATTGTATGTGCTGTCAAATTGCTTTGTCTTTGTATGTGTTGCTTTGATAGTACGTACCACAATATAATTTTATGACAATAAATCTTCTTTCGATTAAAATTAGGCTGAGAACCCACTGTGCCGTGGGCAAGATTTTTTTAAACCTGCACCTGACAAGTGACACAGCTGTATTTAAATGCAGCTACAGCTCTTCCAATATGAAACCTGCCACTGAAAGAAAAAGTTTACTTCAATTTCAGCCCAGCTTTCATTCATAACTTGGGGAAAATGCTCCATGAGATGTAGAAATCCTACCGAATGTTGCTCTGCCCTCATCCCAATGCCCCATCAGTGTCAGCCTTTCACTGCTAATTATAGCCACGTAAAAAACTCCTCCAAGCTGGCTCATGCACAAAATTGACTGTATTTTATTTTCAGCCCCACATGTAGCCTGATTGAATCTTCACTCTGGCAAATATGGCAGCTGCAAAGACAGTGATATCTGAGCATATCTGATATGACAAACACGTAATATAGGAAGTCAGAGGAATAAACAAAAGTTGAACCCAAGAAATTGATTAAAGGGAAAAGTCAGCACACACGACACATGTGCATCACACGAGAAAATGAGTTTTTTGCTTTGAGGTTTCGGGGTAAACTTGAAATCACTTTGTTTGGCAGCGGGCTGCTTGTAAGTATACTGTTATGTGTGAGCAAAGGTGTTTATAGTTATTCTGCACCATTGTATGCTATGATGGCACATGATTCAGACAGCATCGAAACACTGATGTTTCTTGTTGGACCTATTACCCATGAACTGTTCAAATTTTTTCCCTTGCCATTCAAGTGGCTATTTTTTATACGTTGAATGCTTAAAGCTTTAAAATTCCTCTTCAACCAATTACATACAAGTGCAACAAAGCATAAGCAACACTGTATGAAGTTGATAAAAAAAGACACCAAAGAGCACCTCTCTTGTTATTTTTTTCTAGCTTGGTGGTTGCTCACAAACAAAATTAGGGCTACTGTGCAGATAATGAGAGAAAAAATAAACAAACAAACTTCATTTTAACGACTAAAGCCATTTGGGTTCTTTACTTGTGTCCTGGGAGTTTCCCCTTGTATTTGCACTGGGGAAGTGCTCTGGTTTATCCAAACCAAAAGATTGCACGCACACACCTGTCACTGTCCTCGACAGAAGTTTAGCCTCCACATCAGTTTAATCCCGTGGAATAAAGCTGTTATTAACAAATGTACTGCAAAACACTGAAACAACACACATACTGCACAGCCTCTGTCCATGCAAGTCAAGATGTAAGTGAGATTAGTTGTTTCATTGGGCATACGGAACATCCTGTACCGTGTGGGACAAATGCAGTCACACACACAGAATCTTATGAAATCCTGAAATGTCCTTCAAAGCAGCCGGAGATAAATCGCCAAAAAGGGATTACAGCCCATCAGTGACATAAGCTTAGTGCCCATAGCAACGAGCCTCACATTTTAACGGCCCACAGATTCTTTATGTGTCATAGATTATTAAATAAATCAATGTATTTTCAGAATATTTTCACGGGAAGGATAAAAATCAGTTCATTTCATATTCCAGTGACAGCCCTAAAATACACCTGGACAAAGATGAAGACAAGATGAACATCGTGATCAGGTCACATCTCATTTAGCAACTGAAAATGCTGTTGCCTGTCATTGCTTCTGGAAATTTATATTTGGCTTGGGTCAGGGAATAACTGACAAGGCAGCTTTGCTTGGAACAAAATGTCTAACAATGATATTTTGACCTGGCAACTGTATAATGTACACTTCCAGACATGTGCGCAAGTAACATGTACATTTGCATGACTGTATATACTGCATTTTACTGTTGGCACAACATTTGCAAAGTTACCTTGCAAACTTAACATGCTCCTTCAAAATCTCAAACAAATGCGCCCATCCTCATGCTAATAAATCAGCTCTGATACACAAATGTAGCTTTTCGACAGCAGATTTGTAGGTTTCCGTAATCACCACATTGTGACCTCAACATCAAAAACAGAATAAAGGGATGCTGTTGAAAAGCCATGACAGCATGTCCTATACACATTCTGCCGTGGAAAAAAAAAGATGTTACATATTTACTCTTGCAAGGCTGAAACAACACTGACGTAATGACGAATCCATTCATTTGTTTGCTCAGATATGCGAACATTTGTACTTTAACCCTTGAGATAACGCGGTTTGCTTAGCACAGTATGAGCGCCACTGTATGCCCTCATGCACACATTGATGCAAGTATTTGTCCAGTGAATGAACCAGAATAATAACTTCGCCAGGCCGTAAGAAAACATATTGTAGCCTCCCTTCCAGGATGAAATATTTCACAGATGTATACACCAATAAGCTTTTGGGAGAGGAAAAAAAAATCCTTTTTTTCTCCTGTTTGTGCAAAATATGAAAAGACCATTAGATCAGTGATGTGTAACTGTGACTATAAGCCCTTATCTTTGTTTACTTCACCCTGTGAGATTGATCCATATCAATCCTTCCCACACCCAACAATCCCACCATCCTGAACCAGATATCGACAAATGGATTGTGAGTCGCCGTGCTATTAAAGTTGAATGTTGTTGCGGATGTGTGGCTCCAAGTACACAACTAAATCTGGCATTCTGGAGCTGGATTTACCCCTAAAATCTGATTTTAACCCTGTTTGACCTTGATTCTGATGGTGTTTTGCCATGTTGAGCTGATGATGTGAAAAACCATGTCTGTGTCACGATGGGTGTTGAAATCAGATTTGTCTGGTTGCTCATGTCTAAATCCAGCCTGGAGCTGTTATGGGCTTCCTACTCTGGTCACCCCAGTGTCCAATTATACTCCTACCAGCGCTAATGCTGCTATAGAGGAGAGCAAAGAGCAGGCAAAGAGTGGGTTAGCGGGAGAGAAGTCCAGTATGGTCTGGCGAAAATGTTTGGATGTGGAGGTGATGGAGGGTGACCTAGTTTCCTGTTTGTTTGTGCGCAGTGTGTGGACGGGGTGATCCAGGCCTGTGTGATGCATGCAGAGGTATGTACTGGACACACAAAACTAATAAAGTCAAATACAAATGCACTGCAATAAATACTACATGGGAGTTATAATGTTCGATTTATAAGGTTACATGGTTGGGAACTGTTTTAAAGAGTGGTAAGTGGTGCGGATGAATTGTTGAGAGAGCGGTCAAAGTGGTTATTTATACCTCGATGACTATGAAGATAGCAGGGTGATTTGAGAAGTGATAGTCAATGCTAGTTTAGTGGACTTTCTGGATGAGATTTGTCACACAGGCTGTATTCGTTTTTGGTAGATGTGCACCCCAAACAATTGTTGGCAGTGGCAATTGAGTGTATGCATGTGCCCATGTGTGTGTGCTTGCAGAAATGCCATCTGCTTACAGGCCTAAGCAGAGAATCAATGTACCAATGGGCCTGAAAGCTTAGGATGCCCTCCTTGATTGCCAGAGGGAGGCCGGTCTATGCTGCACAGGATGAACACTGGATCTGCTGTGATCAGTGGCTGCGGAGCCGCAAAGCCTGGTTGATGCAATATCGGCACCAGAACCGTGCAGCTTTCTATTGATGTAATTATACTGCAATAGTATCTGATATAGCGAATGATATTCCCACTGTTATCATGTAACAATCATAATTAGTTTAGGCGGGCACTGTAAGTCTGGTAAAAGCATTTTAGAAGCAATTATTAATCAGGTTGGAAAAAGGTTCAGAGCGTGAACGAGTTACGTGCTGAATTGTGTGAGAAAGCGCACTATATTCAGGTGATTCTCCTCAGTACCCTCGCAAACGCAAAAATGCAAACATAAGCTCCGAGCTACCCCGATTAATTCTGTCACACGTTTGTTGTGAAGACCCACACTCGCGCTCTCCTGGCCCAGGCTTGTACACACACTAACAGGTTTAATCTCCTGCAGAACGATTTCACACCCAGATCGGTCGCTTTCGTCCTGTCTTTCTTTTGCTTGCATCACTTCCTCATTCGCTCGCTGTCAGTCCGTCACTGGTTCGAAACATCAGCTGCACTCTCCTATTTCTGACTGGACAAAGACTCATTCTTCCACCCAAAGCTTCTCCATCTCTTTCTTCCTCTCACACAAAGACATCCCTTCTCTCACTCCATCCTCTAGTTGTTGTCACTTTGCTCATGCATATTCATGTACAGCCCCGCAGCTGATTATCACTGTTTATTGCACTGCCAAAACTCTTTCTCCCTCTGTCTCACTCAGAGAGCAATGCAAACACAGCTGAAACACGCAGGCGTGCACGGACACTGACGAGGCCCGAGAACATAAAAGCAGAACTTGAAAATAACCGAAGATGGGTCTTTCTACTGTGATAGTGTGGAAGATGACTTTCTTTACACCAGGATCCCTATAACAGAAAAGGTGTAATGCAATCCATCCCTAAATATAGAAGTTAAATGTTCGTAAAAACCCTCTACGTTTTTTTTTTTTTCTGAGTCATCATCAGCACTAATGTTAGAATAAGACAACATCATTACATCTAAAAAACTAAATTATGTATCCAAGAAAAATATTTTGAACAAGGGAAATACACATTATGTGAATTCCCTGTGTATATGTTGACTACACACTCCTCACTTACCATTTAGTTTTACAGGGAATGCCATGAAGTAGTACAGTAATAGGTCATGTATTCTTTCAATGTCCAGATATTGAAAAGAGTTCCCCAAACAACCGTAGCAAAATGACTTGCAGTAGGCAGCATGAGTCACAGTGTTGATTTTTTTTCTACAACAACCTTTTTTTTTCATGTCTCCAACAATAGCACTATTTCACAGTGACCTTAGTTGTTCGCTGAGCCTCCACCTCCCTCTTGTCTCTCTCTCGTTTTTCACTGTTCACCACGGGATGATCATGTAAATGACTCGTACCTTTCATCCCGGGTCACTGTGGAAGTGGGGGAGGC
>JAOXYL010000059.1:17091042-17124717 GCA_028564955.1 Terapon puta
AGATAGATAGATAGATAGATAGATAGATAGATAGATAGATAGATAGATAGATAGATAGATAGATAGATAGATAGACTACTTGCTGTTGCGGTGGCTGCATGTTTGCTGTGCGTTTCTGCTCTCTTGTTTTTCTCTGCCCTATCCGTGTGTGTTTGTTGATGGGTATTTGAGAGTCTTAATTAGCCCAGACATGATTTAAAATGGCAGCTCGGAATGAATAGTGAGGGGGAATAAAAAATGGGAGGAAGGGATCAGTTTGAGTGCGCTATTGATGGGAGGGAGAGCACAGACAAGCGGCTTAGGGAAGGGTGAGAGAACATGGAGTTGTCAGGAGAGGATTGTGAAGGATGTGCCACTTAGAGAGAGTAGGGATTCTTTTTTTTCTTTTTCTTTTTTTTTTTTTGCTCTTTTGTCGCTGAAAGAAGCCGTAATTGTCCAATTAACCAAACAGAGTCCAAGGCAGAGAGAGCACGTTACGAAAGGAGTGAGAGAGGGTTATGAACACTTTTACATTTATGTGTGTGTCTCTATGTGCATGTGTGTGTGTGTGCTATGCTTTCCCCCAGTTTGGGAAACAGGGAATTATCTCCAGTTTGCTGAAAAAGCCAATCTGTCTTTGACCATGGTGCTGAAGTTGCAGTATACTGCAGGTGCTGCATACAGAAAGGCACGTTTCACATTTTTGTGCATGTGTGCTTGTTTGTGTGCGGTAGGGAAGGTGTGGAAGGCTCTTATGAGTTTGTGTTTGTGTGTGCGTGTATGTGTCAAGGAGCTTACTTGAGTTTTGTGAGATTATGCTGATGGCTCAACTTACTTCTGGTTTTCTTTGTGTTGTAAGGAAGTGCTGTCTATCCGGCACTTATTTAAAAGGAAAGTGTTTTTTTTTATTTTTTATTTTTTGTTAAATGCGTGTGCTACATTTTCCTGTGGTGCTATATGTGTTTGCCGAGCATCAGCCTGGCAGTTGCTAAAATGATGTTACTCAGGATAACATGAACAAATGATACATTATACAACAATGGAGAGGCTAAAGAAAGAAAAACCAAAAGGAAAAAAAAAACACAGAAACACTCTTAGATTTGTACATTTTCCTTAGTCCTGAGACCATGAAAAAGCCCCACATCACTCGGCAGTGCTGCAGTGCAGGAGCTCGACTGACCCAGTATGTTGAAAGAGAGAGAGAGAGAAAGCGAGCGAGAGAGAGAGAGAGAGAGAGAGGAAATGGGGTGCAGAAGGAGAGTTAGAGCAAGAGTATGAAAAAGAGAGAGGGTGATTCTCAGCTCTCTGCTTCTTCTGCTGCCGTCTGTGCTGTAAAACTCTGCATTCATATTGTTTGCCTAGTGAATTTTGGGTCCCCGGAGATTGTGGCACTCTGCAAGTTTGGAAAAAAAAAAGTTGCAGTCAAATGTGCTGCTCAGCAGTGTGCTCCAGAGTCTTAGCTCCTGTATGTAAGATTAGCAATCCATGTTGTTATCACTCATTTGAGGGAACGGGAGGGTGGAGGCAGAGGCACAGTTTCATAAAATAAAATATGGAGCATGGTGTCCCTGGCCGGTGTTCTGAATAGCCCGTCTCTGTCTTTGTTCCGCAGTGTGGGGCCTACTTTGTGCCTCAGAACGGCCCGTGGTGAATTTCCGAAGGACTCCTCTTCTCTTTCTCCTTATTCTCCTTCTTGATTTTTGCATTCAAACGGCGAAGAGTTCGAATGCTGAGTGTTTAATGTAGCTGTTATAAAAGAGGTGACAGATGCACGGTCAATCCTGTATAGCACAGTATATATTCCTATGAGTCCTATTTTCTAGAGTGTTTTTTCCCTGTATTGCACTCCCTACCCTCTTTCCTTTTTTTTAACCTTCCCTCTTTTCCTCCATTATTCTGCCTGTTTCTCCATCTGTACATCTACCCATCTGTGTATCTCTTATTTACTACATGGACAAACAGCCAACGGTTGACCTGCTGACCTTGCTGCTAGTCTGTATGTTGTGTTCAGTCGGGTAATATTCCACTGACGCTAGTTTAGTTCAGTCATGTATCCTGTGCTTTGCTTTAGCTGACACGGTATAACTGCTGCTAGTCTCCAGGGACAAGCCTCCACGTGTGTGTGTGTGTGTGTTTGTGTGTGTCCATCTGTCCGTGTGCGTTAGCCAGGTGTACTGCTTTTTAGAGAGTGCTCCATCACATCTACAAGTGACCCGAGAGAATGGGCCAAACTGGTTGAAATAAGAGTGTGATAACTGAGTAACAGAATAAGCCAGAATTCAGTGTTCCTTTTTTCTTTTTTTATTTAGCCGAGGCAGCGAGTCTCTGCTGTTAAAAGGCTGCTATTTGTTGTGCTGCTGGTGGAGAAATTCACCGACCTAAGTGGCGTACAAAACATCATTCTAATCAGCATTTTGACTGGTCAGACTGATTGCTTCACAGTCTCTCGAGACAGACGCAGACATTTGGGTTTGTTTTGTGCGTTTTTGTTTCCTCCTCTTATTTTTTTCACTTTTAAACCGTTTGACAAAATTACCCTGAATTCTTGAAGAGTTCCAAGTAAAAGGAAACTTGTGGCTCTTTTGTGCCCACGCATAGTGGTTTGACATTCAGCTGCTCTCTTCAAATTGGGAATGGTTAAGTTGGCTAAGGCCTCCTGCTGGTGGCTGCTGCCTGGTTGATGTGCCTGGTTGTTTAAAGAGCATAATGCTTCTTACTGAATAAAAAGAAAAAGACAGCCATCAGGTGGTTGCAGATTTAGGAATGGTTGGTATTCAGAGGTTTGGTGAAAGCGAGATCTAGCTGCTAATCTAAAAATAAAAGCATTTTAGCATTGAAGTGTGTGTTAAATTTATGCCAATAAAACCATCTCTAAATGGAGTAACGCAGACCACTGTGCCAGCACACTCCGAGGTTTTGAGTGACACTGGATTGTGAATGAGAGGAAAGCAGAGGTGATGACTGAAGGAGAGACGATAAAGAGAGAAAGAGAGGGGAAGTGGAGTTGGAGGGAGAGGGCCAGGCGTCTCTCACTCTGCTGTCTGTCAGAACAGGCTGGTCGACGTTTGTGGCTCGCTCGTTGGATGTTTGGTGTGTTTGCGAATGGAACGGCCAACACTTAATGCTTCAAAAGCGCAGTGCAGACTGCAGCAAAGTATCTTTGCATGTGAAATGAATTATTCAGGCTTTTTTTGTTTTGTCTTGTTTATTTGTTTTGTTTTGTTTTTTTCACGCACAAAGCTGTATTCATGAGGTTAAGTGAGGTGTAACATTATATCGTACCGTGAGCTATATAAATATCAGTTTTATCCACGGTTACGCATATGAATAAAATATATGGCTGTTTGCTTTCATGCACAAGTGCACACACACACACACACACACACACACACTTCAGCAGGATTTGTAGACTAAGTTGAGCTACCTCATATTGTTAGCTGCACGTTTCACCTAGCTGTTAGTGTGTGCGTGTTTGAGTGTGTTCCTGGCTCAGGCTGTTCGATCAGCTAGCTGACTTCCATCAGCCCCAGGCTATGGTAGTAGCACAGAGAGGGGGAAAGTGGAGTAGGAGGAAAGAGCTGAGGGGGAAAGAAGCATGCAGGAGACATATGGGAGAGGACAGAGGAACACTTAACAAGGCTGTGGTAGAAAGAGGAAGAAGTGTTTGAAAGGAGCAAAGAAATAATATCGTTGGCTTTTGCTTGGAATTACATTAGATGTTCTTCTTGTTACTCATAACTGTTCTTCATTTGATCTTTAGACTGTTTTAGACAAAGTTTTGGGAGTTAAGATGGAAAATTGTTTGAGAATTTAGGACCATTTTTATCTTGTGACAGCAACAGGAGTGGTGTAACATACCCAGTCCTTAATGATTAAAGGCCCAATCCTTTACTTGGTGTTTATATCACCAAGTGATGCAGTGTAAGTCACAGATCAAAATGCATTTGATACATTTACAAATATGACTGATGTTAACAAGAGCAAGTTAGATATACAGTAAGTGTTTCCCTGTTTTGGATGGTTGTGTTCGGATTCAGATTTTTCCTGACAATACCAGATTCTGTCTGTGTCTGTGTGTGTGTGAAAGCAGTCACAGCCTTTCAGACCACCAGGGCGGACCAAGTGGCGAATACTCGCCCACTGACCTAATGTTAGCCAAACATTTCTGCTCTGTTAGTGAGAGCAATGATGCGTAATGTGTCTCTACGCTGTGTGTGCGCGTGTGTGTAATGATGTGGATCCACTGTTGTGCGTCTGAGAGTGCTCTGTAACTACTACACCAGCGAGGGGGAAGAGATTGTGTGGAGGGCTTTTTTTTTTGCCTAATGAGCAGGGATCACTTGCATTGTTAATGTTAGCTTGACAGCACAGGGGTTTGCTTAATTAAGGCCTGACTGCTTTTAGAGGATCAGCACTCACCCACCCAGATGCAGAGACGCACATCTATAAATTCCTTTAAAGTAATGTTTTAATCGTCACAAATCCACAGCTGCCAGGGAAGCCAAAACAATTTAGAGGAATTGATTAAAAATGCATTTGTAATAGGTGGAGCGTAGAGGAAACTGTTAGTGTTGATATGGATGGCATGTCTACCATGTGTTGTTAGACGGTGAAGTGTATGAATGTTGCAAATGAATGAAAATCATGTTACTAATCTCTGTTTTCACATCAGCTATCCCAGCGTGTTATTTTTTATTCTTTGAGACAGTTTGATCTCTTCCTATCAGTTATGGCGAGCACCTTGCCACGGTTGGGAATCTGCATAAATTATCTCCCTCATTCTCTCCTGCACTGAGACCATGACTGTCACCACGTAATCCGTAATCCCACGCAAAAAAAAAACGACCAAAAAAAAAAAAAAAGCGGGCCCTTAGCACACAGGCGAACCAAAATAGCAGATGTGCTAATTTCGCTAAGAGAAAGGTTATCGTCATGTTGTGGAATTTATAGGGCTCTGCCTGCAAGTGTGAACGTAGGAGGAGCATGTGTTTCTTCTTGTCACGGCTAAGCGATGGTATAATTTCCATGGTGGTGTAAAAACAGTCGCACGGATGGGGGGGGGGGTTGATGTTAGGAGTTTCTCATTTTTTTTAAAGGTTTCACTGATGTCTGCTGGTCTAGTAGCTGCTGCTCTTGTCTGTATGTGTGCGTTTCTCTGTGTGTGTGTGTGATTGTTTCTGCGAACTATGTCTAGAGAGTATGTGGGTTGTGGAGCGAATCCATAATGCGGCCCTATAATTCAGGCAGAATGCTGATTCACGGTCACAGGCGGGACAAAAGCAGCATGTTTGCTTTAGCACGCTGCATGTGGGTGTGGGCGCTCGTTTGGCGAGCCTGCACGCAAGCGTACCAAGGATCACTTCTGTCAGCGCGTACGGGGTCCGTGTGAGCATTTATGTGTCGACAGGTATGTGTAAGGTATTCGTCTGTGCGTGTGCGTGCGCTGTTGTCAGGCAGCGAGGGCAGCACCAGGCGGACCTCAGCTGTGTATGAGCGAGATTGAGAACCCTTAAGGAAACACAACTAGACAGAGAAGAACAGAGACCCCTGCAATGTGCGTGTGTGTGTGCGTGTGTGTGAGTGTGTGTGACAGAGAGAGGGAGTTGGATAGTGAAACAGAAAAAAAAAGCCCCCATCCTCTTCCCCGTAAGCTGCTGTCACTCTTCTCTGCACTATCTCCTCTTCCACCCTGGTCTCTCTCTCTCTTTTTCTTTCCTCACTCTCTCTCTGTCTCCTTCTCTCCATCTCGCCTGGAGAGGAGAGGGCAGGGTGTGATAAGGAACCAAAAAGGAGGGGTGGGGGGGGGTAGTGGAGAGAGAGTGAGAGAGTGATGAGATGGAGAGGCGAGGAGAAGAAGAGGAGAGAGGATATGGGGAGATAAACAGTGTCGACTCTGCAGACAAGTGAAATTATGGACACCTGAACAGAAGAGTGGGGTGGGGGGGGGGGAAAGAAAGTGGAGGAGAAGGGAGAGGAGACAGTGAGGTAAAGGGTGGGGGCTATTTATAAATGTCTGATGTATGAGCATGCTTAACTGCTCCGACTGAGTAATTTTCTGGGCCCCATGAATAATTTGGTTTTCGAGAATGACTGAGCGCTGAAGAGAAGAGCGGAGCAGGTGATGGACAGGCGGGGGAAGAAGAGGATGAACTGTAAAATGTAAAGCTGTAATACTGTACCTCGAAACGCCGGGCCTGGCCTCGTAATTTAGGCGAACACTTAAGGCAAAAACCAGAGCGATTTATCATAATTTTCACCGGCCATTACACCAAATTATTTTGTTTTTTTTTTTAAAAATGGAGGAAGTCACAGAGGATTTTCACAGAGAAATTGCCTCTTTGTTTTAATTGGCGCATTTAGCAGTTTTTTGCGGGCGTCACAGAAATGTAGACAGGCATGTAGCTGGGAAGAGAGAGGGGAAGAAGGAGTATTAATGGCACAGACTGATGAGAGAGAGAGACTACTCGGAGAAGGAGGGAGAGGGGCGCTGAGCTTTTTTTTTTTTTCTTGCCCCACCTTTCCCTCTCCTGTTTTCGTCGTGTATCAGGGGCAGCTGAGAAGGCGGTGTCCCCTCCTCCCGGCAAGAGTCTCTCCTTCACTTCCTCCTCTCTCTCTCTCTCTCCCCTTCACCTCGCATCCTTATCCCTCCCTCCATCTCTCGGAGCGGCGGCAGCGGTTGATGGATCGCTCGGGTCGGCAGGGTTGACAGGCAGGTTGATGTAAGAGACGGAGAGGCACGGCGCGCGTGTGTGTGTGTGCGCACGAGAAAGATATAGAAAGAGGGAGAGATACAAAGAAAGTCAGAAAGTCAGAGAGAGAGAGAGAGAGAGAGAGGTGGCTACCCTCATCCTTTCTTTTGCCCTCTTGGTTTTTTTCCTCCTTACCCTCTTTCCTCCACAACCTCATCCTTTGCACTCCTAAATTCACCTGCTGATGCTCTGACCCCCCTCCATTCTTCCCCATCCGTCTCCCTCTTTCTGTATCATGTCCTGCTTTTACAGGAGAGTTTGCAAGCAGCGGTGGCCTCGAGGTGAGAAAAGCAGGGCTGTGACCAGAAGATTGCTGATGCGAATATATGTCCTGGTCAAGAAAACAACAAACAAACAAACAAAAAAAAACACATAGGGGGAATGTAAATGAAAAGCATCCTATTTACTCCCTGATGACAAATCACATTTGAGAAAACACTGCTGAAGATTTGTGAAATATCCTTATCGTTATTTCCGATGACAAGACTGATACCACTGTGCGCGTGAATAAATCTCCTTTTACAGTTTGAGCTATCGTTTTGGCATTATTCGACATCGCCCATTCGCAACGTGCAGTGCCTTTTTTTCCTATAGCCATCTGATACCGCTCTGTATTCATTCAAATGCGAGTTAGCTAATCACATTACCGCGCTTTAGCTCAAAAGGACGGCAATCCACCTTCAATTTAATCCTCACTTTAAGTTTACACAATTAACCCCTTGACACGTAATCTCATCTGCGTGAGACGTTAAGTGCAGCGGACAACCTTACGCGCGATGCTGGAGAGCTTGTGATAGAGCTTTCGCTTTGCAGTGATCTTTTAAGGGAGTCAAAAATGATTGACTTGCTCCAGGAAAAGCCCGCTCTTTTGTACCTGAAGGATAAAGTGGATTTTTTTACAGCAGTGTGCATGCTCAGGCTGCAATGCTCAGCTCGCCCGGTCGTCATGTTGTGTAGCATGAGCATGAGGCATGTTGACCATCTTGGTGGTGCGGAAAGCAACAAACCAAACCCCCCCAGCCCTCTAATTTATTTTTTTCCTTGCATTTTGGACTCTAAACCGGGTGAATGAACACTCAAGCATGCATGAGTAAACAAAGCCAGGGTCTTCAAGAGGTTTGAGAGGAACTGACACTGAGGTTGTGGCCAACAGCTGTAGGCTATCTATAGCAGGCAGAGGGGAACAGTGCAAACCACACCACACTGGGATACAGGACGGGATGAAGGCCCTTGAGAAAAACAGATTCATGATGTTGTTCTAAAAAGAGAGAAAACAATACAAACTATTACATGTCACAGAGTGAGCAGCATGCCTGGGCTCATATATGTCTCTCATTTGAAAAGTTTTTTATATATGACAGCACACTTTTCTTTTTTTACATGTTTTGTTTCTCTCTCTCTGTGTCGTAGTCCCTTTATGCAGCTGCATGCCTTATTGCTTGCATGTTCATGTATGTGAGCATGAGTTGCTTCTTGGTTCTGTATTAAAGGACTGGCAGGGTATGTGTGCAGGTAATAAGTCTGAACTGTAAAGGGACTGCTTGTGAGTCACTCGGCCATGAAGGGCACACACCTGAATGATCGGATATATTTGTGTCTCAGGTTTCAGCAAAGAACTGATTTTAGAGCTTAGTTCATAACGTTTTTTTTTTTTTACTTTCTCATCATCTTCATTGAGAGAACATCAGCGTTACTGACAGCACCTTTTATATTCCAGTATCATTTGTCCTGCAATTTATATTCAGTTCTAATAAGTTTCATCTCTGCCCTCCAACAATCATGTTTTGTCAAAAACACTGACATTTAAAAGATGCTCTCTGGTAGAAACCAGAGACAGCACAATGTTGATGTTTTAATGAAGTGAATGTTCTTTTAGTTAGTTTAGCTACGTATGTTTATGCGTGTGTGTGTGTGTGTGGCTTCATGTGGTGGGTCCAGATTAGATTGGTCTTGTGGGACTTGATTGAACCACTCCCCTGGATTGAACCAGACATCAGTAAAGCCTGACATAGCAGAGGGTTACTGCTGAGCTCGCACTGCTTTATTTATCACCCCGGAGTGAGTGCGTATGTGTGTATGTACTGTATGTGTTCGCATATTTGGGCCTCTCTCAAGCGTGTCTGCGTCTGAATGTGTGTTGTGATGTGTGCTTGTGGGAGAATCAAAGACGGTGTGAGTGTGGGGAGGGGGGTTCCCGAGCACACATGCATACGTGTGTTTGGGACTCTGGACTTGGTCCAAGTTTTGCGTTTTCCACTCCTCTTTTCATACATTATATTTATACCACAAGGACGGCGATGAAGTCAGGGGCAGAATTTCGATGAAGTGTGTGTGTGTTTATTTGCCTTTTTGTGCATGAGTGTGTGTAAGTATTTATAACACAAGGACAGTGATGCAGAGAGGAGCTGCATACTGATTAAGTGAAGTCGAAGAGAGAGGGCCTCTGTGTTGGCAGGCAGAGCCACACAGCAACAACAAGTCATTCACCTAATTTAGGACACACATATGCACACACACACACACACACAGATATGTTTCACTCCAAAATCTTTCTGATAACGCTGCATGCACAAGCTGTTTTGAAAAGAACATTTTCCTTTGTCTTCGGCTGCACTGCTGCGTGCTGTTTAACTTTGACTGGAGACTAATAGGTTTCCCTAATTATCGTCACAGTCATATAGAAATAGAGATATGCCATAACTCTTCGTGCCCTCTGAATCAGCAGAGAGGTCATTAGAGATGGAGGGGCGGGGGGTGGAAGGAGGAGAAAAGAGCAGAATGAAGAGAGGATAATGGATAGAAGGAGCAGAGAGACAGAGAGAGAGAGGGAGGATGGAGAAGATCAATACGGCCTGTACTTTGAGAGCTGAGAATCGGCATATCATGGAACAGGGCGAGGGAGGAGAGTAGGTGTAGAAAAATAAGAAAAGTACACAGTTTTCATGTTTGTTTTCTTGTGTTCGGGAAGGAGGGAGGGAAGGAGGGAAGGAGGGAGAGAAGGAGGGAGGGAGAAAAAGGCATGGCTGCAGGTAAGAGTGGGAGGTGGGGAGGGTGTGCAAAGATGAGGAGCCCCTTTAAGTCATTCACAGTGATGGGGAGACGTTTCTAAATGAAAGATAATGTACGATACAGAGGGAGAGGCCGAGAGAGAAAGAGAGTCACGCTGCTGGAGGCGTGAGAGTGACAGACCGAAGGGGGATTTGCAGTCTTTCTCAAAGATAAGCACAGTGTTTTCTTTCTATCCCGCTAACCCTCACACTCGCACTGGTGCCACGTGCAACACACACACATGCACGCACACACACACAAAAACGCATGCACACATAACCAACACTATTCTGTTGCAGCGAGCTCTTGGCACCTGACAAAAGTTCACCCGCTCAGAGTTGCCATGGCAACGAGAAGATTCGTTGTTGCTACCCGTACAGGCTGACTCCCAGCCTGATGAGGGAGGGAGAGAGAGACCGAGAGCGAGAGAGAGTGGGGAAAAAAATAAAAAAGAGATAAAAAAGCTAATTGAACTTTAAATGAGGATGTTAATTTGATTAGAAAACTGAGCAAATTGGAATCTCATGGTACAAATATTCCATATTTATTTGTTAAGTGGTTTTTAATTAATGTTTGACCAGCATGTTGTTATTTTACAACATCAAATATGATTCTTTTAGTTTATTGTCAGAAATATGAATCATTTATTGGTGTGATAGCACAGTGCAATCACATATCTTACCTTTGGAATGCACGCTCTGTTTAATCAGAGCCATAAAACATTTTTATTATAATCAATAATATGTTGAAGTACATATTTGAGCTTAAAATAATAATATGACTGCCTTGTTCTATCAATCAAGTCTGATAAAAAGTGCAAAATATTTAATTAGTCAAATTAATAAACTTGGTGCTCATGTATGTTCACATCTCTTTCATGTCAGGCAGAAATGGGATTAATTTCTAGGATTATTAGTATGCATACTAACAGGAATATCCTTTTATTTGCTGACACACTGCACATTTCCAACAGCTGCAGATAATAAATGCATGACGACATCAAGAAAATATTTTCATACTTAATAATAAAATATGACGAGGATATAGAGAACAATGCTAGATATCTGTGTTTACCGAGAATAAAGTTAAAGGTTATGAATAATCGAAGGCATTAATGTCATCTTCATGTTTTATTCGTCTTGAAGTATGTGTAGATTGTGAAAAGATTTAACAGATGCAACTCCTGTGAAACGCCGAACCACAAAGATTGTGTCTCAGCAACTTGTCAAAGAGGTTCACAGAGTTTCTTGATGTTTCGGTTTTTTTTTTTCTTTTTTTCTTCTTGGAGTCTGCTTGACAGGCAGAGTGATGAGTGAGTCGTTGCTGTGAACCTTTTCCACGGGGCTGCCACTGCTACGTTTAACAATGCAGCAAAATTGTCAAATGCTAGGAAAGATCACACGCGACACACATGGCATCACATGCGTTAAGTCTCTACATACAAGAAAAAAACATGTGTGAGAGGAGATCGTGTCGCGTTCAAAAGCCCCACAAAATGATGCAGCTTTGAAGCTTTATTGATCACCACGGGAGGATGCTCTTTCCTGGCAGGGTGGAGGACGGCAGTTGATTAGTGCTTCTTGTAGACGTCTTCCTCAGTGATGCGTGTCATGTTTCAGTGGGTGTATACGTACAGACTTGAACATTATAGAGCGGTGAAAAAGGTGACAAGATACAAAGTGAAAATTAGGCAGAGGGTCTGGGGGCATTCTCCCATAGAAGAAAATTTTTGTGATTTCAATATGCAAATGAAGCCTTTTAAAGCATTATGATATTAGACACGCACAGATGCACTTTCATGTTGCAGCTGGTAAATGTGGAACTCTTTTTGATTTGATTTAATTTCTCATTTATTTAATACACCTTATACATAACAATACATGCTTCTTATGATTCTGGGTACCATTAAAGCCTTTTTGACATGATATTATAATTTATTAATGATCACATTTTTGTTATTAACAATGTGCAAACTAACTAAAGCAGTAAGATAAATTGAGTAAAAGTAGAAAGCAGCAAAAAGCAGAAAAAAAATAGAAGTATTCAAGTAATCGACAAGAACCTCAGATTTGTACTTAGGTATTTATAATGAGTAAATGTACTTTTTCACATTAAACACCATGAAGGTATCTAAAGCTTTTTAGTTTAGTTAACATTACAGGAAAGTTGATTTGAACATTAGCCTTACATAACATTGCCAGTAAACACAGTTGGTACGCTTGCACACCACACATACACCAATTTTAGAGTATGCATTAACAAAAGCTTACCTCAGATTATGGTCGACACATCTGTTACAGTCAATCTCCCCTCCCAGATGTAAAAAAAGACTCTATGACTGTTCATGGTTCAAGTGACTGACCAGTTTGACACAAAGTCTGTCTGTGCACAGGAAGAAAAAGTGAATTCACTGATAATGAAATAATTATCTTTGGATGACTGTGAGTTTTGTTTGTGCAGTGTTTATCTTTTAATGGCGTAACTATTTTGCCATCGTCAGCACATTCAATTTAAGATAATTAGCTGTCAGATTATATTAGCTTTTAAATCTGCTATGCAATCGGGAGGACTACACGCATAAAGTGAGGAGCAGTCCGAGAACTAAAGAATCTTTTATGTTCATGCACAAAACCACATGCACACGCACGCACGCACACACACGCACGCACGCACGCACACACACACACACACACACACACACACACACACACACACGCTTCCTCTGCTGCTCAGCACACTGATATGATATGATGAAATATTGATACTCTACAGACCATGAGCAGCTCAGCAGCAGTGGTAGTAAATCTGAGATCTCAATGAGAAGTATGGAAGAATCCCCCCCCCCCCACTTTTCTGCTTCATGTGTAATATTCCTCAGTTCCACTGAACTCTGGTCTTCTGGAGTTCATAAGGTCACTGCTGGGTTTCACAACATGGGTGATATAAGACAGAGGGAAGGAGATATATTAGAAATTATCACACTTTGACCTTAACAGGTGAGCTTTGCACTGAACATGAATAGCAACACGAGCGCACTAACACACACGCAGACACACACACACACACACACACACACACACACACTCGCACAAACAACAAATAAACAGTGGTTAATGATTATACTAGATCTAGCACATGGTGCTTTTAAAGCACCTATCAAGGCTCAACACTGACAGTTGTTAGAATACTCATTATTCCAGAAGAGAGTGTTTACGCCCATGTCAGTTTGAGGAGGTGTGTATGTGTGTAAGAGGGGGTGAGTATATTCCTGTCAAAACATGCAGGGAATAACAGCAGGGATGGAAGACATTTCCCTTAGCAATGACGCAGCAGAAGCTTAGTGTGCGTGTGTGTGTGTGTGTGTTAAAGTTCCGCTGTGAATTTTCCTCTTCATTTTCTATGCCGTTTGTCCCCCATAGGGGTCCAACATCTGCGCCATGCTTATGGGGAAAACTGCATAATGGGAACACTTAGATAGGCCACCTGCATATTATGGCTTATGCAGCCAATGGTGATATAACAGACAGACACACACACACACACACACACACACACACACACACACACACACTCAGAGGGCGAACAACTGCACCACCGCAGAATAATTGCTTGATGACTCTGTCTCCTAGGAGGTTGAATGGCTATATCAACATGGACAGTTCATTGTTACGTTGCCATTTCCTGGGCTTGATTTCTGTGAGCTACAAAGCAAAGATAATCATTTTTCTGCCACTAAACTTTACCCCGTGGCAGTGGCTTGACTGTGCCAGGAAAAAGGGGGGGGCGGGGGTTCCCTTTGCTATCACAAGCTGCATTACGAAATAGTTTGGCCAATTGTTGATATAGTGGCTGACCCGACACACTTTAAATGCTAATCAGATACCAGTAAAGGCGCAAATTATCAGCCCTGTTCACGTTGTTGAATAGGGGTGCTAGAAAGACCCTGCTTCACGGATGTATGTCGATTTCAGCCACACTATTCCGCTGGTCTAAGACAACCCTACCGTGCTTTTATTTTCACTTACAAAAGCCCGGGACAGCAGGTTAATTAGTGGCGCTGCTGTCGGAGTCTTGAGTAGCATGTTTGCATGGACTGTAATTACATCCTCCCCCATTATGCTGCCAACAGAACATAGATGCTTGTTAAGGAGGCCGAGCTGCATTTAAGGAAACAAATCGCTAAATTGCAGACTCGCAGAGAAAGAGTCTCCATCGCCAGGGTGAGGTTAGATGCGGATGTACCGTGGTGCGCCGCTGTTCTGCTGACATTTTGTTTTTGTTAAGCAAATGCATTAATGGTAAGTGGCAGACTCACACAAGGCGGTTACAAAGACCACAGTGGTTCAACAGATGTTTGGATACCTTGATTCAACAAAGCCCAACACCGCTACAAGGTCTCTGAGCAATGAATTGATATGCATGGGAACACTGATTGCCAAGGCTGCTAAAATATGGACAAGAGTGCTAAAACATGCACCGGACTCCGATGGAAAGGTGAAATACTGACATGTGTGAAATGGACCCCAGCAGGTAAAAGGTTCCACTGCGTTTTTATTTGTGTTTTTTTTCCCATTCAAATTAAAACTACACGCGGGTCATTGTCCATGTCGTCCACAGCGTTTATTTGATATTATACGACACTGTGGGATGTGTGCAGGTGTGGTACAGCCAAACCTGACCAAGTGCTGCAACAGTGTCTGTTTCAAAAGAGGGGACGAGGGCAAACGACTCGAATGCCAACACGTTGCTGATATTAAATTCAGTGTGGAGTTTTAAGATAACCTTGTGGGAGCAGTTGACACTCCGAAGTTCAAGATTTACTTGGCAGGTTTGAACACAGTTTTTCACGCACACTTATATAGCCATTCAAGGGTAAAACAAAAAAAAAAAAATTAAAAAAGCACCTTTACAGACAAGAGGAGAGGCTTTAAATTCCAGCAACAGAGTGGTGATTATTTTGTCATAATATGCAGAGAGGTTTGTTTGTATAAATGAAAATGCACAAGCTGCAAACAACATGACTGATTGTGGAACAACAACAAAGCGTCACAGTGTGTAAGTGCCTCCCATCTCGAGCGATGGGCCAACGGGGAGTGTGCGTTCCAACAGTATAGTCTTCCTGAGTGATCGCTCCCTATGTGGTCAGTTGTTAACAAACCTGGCATTTATCATCCGAGGGAATAATTTAGCGTTGAGGCTCATAGTCATAGAGCCTACGCCAGGTTAAAATCAGCATAAACACATTTATTATATTGAGACTTTGAGAGTGTTTTATTTTGCTTCAAGGAAGCAGAGTTACAAAATGAGAAAGTAAACGCTTTAAAAAAACGCTGAGTTATTCCTGTAAAGAGACATTTTGGCAGTTAATCGCAAAGCCCTCTAAAAGTGCATTCAATGACTCAAGGGTGAAATCTTAATATATGCAGATCTAGAGACAAGTGAAGGTTCCTTGACACATTTGCGTGCACACAAACTGAAAAAAAAAAAATAACGCACGCATGAACACACATATATAAACTTGGTTGGTTGGCAGCTCTCAATGTTGAGTGCCTAGTTTTAAAGTGACTGGATCGATAAGGGGGGAGTGAATTGCCAATTTCAGTTTGTTCTATTGAAATCGGCTGGCGCTGCATTCTCAGAGGGAGAGCACCTGAAATTGGCAGTGGCAGAATGGAATTGGATTTGTAAGGAGAGAAAAGAGCGAGCAGAATGATCAGAGAAGGACTTGGAAGCCAACATCTCCATGCATGCACTTGCACGCACACACACGCACACACACACACAGGCACCTATATCACTGCTGCACGCGTGGTATCTTAGCCAAATTACGGAGACTGTTATGAAAGCTGTTCTACTCACCTGTCTTTCACTGTCTCACCTCCGTAGAACCTCTCTCTCTCTCTCTCTCTCTGTCTCTCTCACTCTCACACACACACACACACACAGAGCTCATCTTGGCTTCTTCGATCGTATAGTCCACAGCAATCAAGGCCTATGCTGGAAGAGAAGATGATTGCGGCTCTAGATAGCGAATCGTTCATTCTGTTGATCTTCTCCATTCTGTTTATTGGGATGACATGGAGCAACGCCATCCCCCAAAACTACAGAGTGCATTGGCTTGGATGGATGTCTGGGCATAGGCAGTGTACACAATTTAAACCGTAGATTTGCGGTCCTTTCTTGCCTACAAAACTGAGTCAACAGACAGTGTGGGGTTTTGTCCAGCTCCTGCACAAGGCCCGTGCTGCTGGACCACAAAAACCAAAAAACACCCCCCCAGAAAACAAAACAAAACACATAGTTAATTTCTGAGGTACCTCAAACACCAACCTCATGTTCATGACACTGCGTTCAGAGGCAAAACCTTGTAGGACAAACAGAGACCGCACCCTATCATATTTAATCCCTTTTTGGGAGGGCAAAATCCAGCGCATGCTAGCCTCAAGGTGGAAAGCCAACTGCCCGATTTGCTTTTCTGCGGGTCCTAACGATTGCAATGACCAGAGAGGAGGTGAGTGTTGTTCATCATCGCGGCTGACCTGCTACATGATGATGATTGTGGCATTGTGTTAGTGTCACGGCAGAGGGAGCAGTCATCCATCTTCGCCCCATAAAGCCCGGGGAGCATTGTTACAAGACAAAGGAGGATGTAAAAATGAGCAACTGTTACACATAGTAACTCCGGTTCTGTGAATACAAGCAGGGCTCAGTGATGACATACTTGGTCCTTTTACTCTGCATTTGTTAGAGACTTATGCCTCAAACTAACCAGTTTCTAGCTTGCATTCAGTGTGCTTATAGCCGCAATTGAAGTCAGGGTGGAAACCTGCACCTCTATTTAAGTGTGTCCAAATAAAAACTAGACCAGATTTAAAACAACTTTATTTTGCCACACAATATCTGTCTCTGTTGGCCGGATCACAAATCTGATTGCAATTCGTCTTGGTGTTCCCGTGCTACGCGCAGCGAAGGTTTGTCCTCCTCCAGAACCGAGGGAGGTGGTGAAGCACCTGAAGCAGTGCCATGAGAGTACAAGAAATGGTATTGTTGCAGCCCACACGTGCCGAGTCGATCACCCTCGCGCTATGATTTTTTTCACAAAGAAATGGATGCTGAAGCATAAGAATTCTAGCAGATGATTTGCTGTGATCAAAACAGTGTGAAGTTACCACGCCTGATAACAACCTGACAAAATGATACTGATACTGCAACTCCAAAATATCTATCTATCTATGATCTAATATCATATGTTTTACTAAAATAAAAAAAGCATGTCATTGCACGGATCTATTACCAATATGTTGTCTAACAGATATCACAATCAGTCACTTATTTCTGCTGCAACCAGTCAACTAAATATTGCCCAGTGTGTGCGCGTCAATGACTGAGAAGTGGTGATGTGGTCACAGTTGAGCAAAGATTACTCGTGCTGAGTCACAGCTTACATAAAACAACCAAAATACACAATAATCTTTGGGTAAATTATAACCATACGATGCACAAACACACACTAATGAGTGCTGTGGAATCAACATGATAGCAGGATTGATTGTGACAAGCTGATATGGGGATTTTAGGTTGCAGTTGTTCTCTCACACTGTAGATGTTTATCAGACATTTTATGAGTTTGTATGTCGAAACTGGGAGACCATAAAACACACACACGCGCGTGCACACACAACAGTGTGGCGTGTCCCTATGACCACAATACATCCTGTGGATTATAAACACAAACCCGCTCGAAATCTGAAGCACTTTGCCCCAGCACGCCGCAGAGCCGAGGTAAGACTGCAGCTGCACGCTCTTCAACTCAAAAACAAATAATCTTCATTTTACATGACAGTTATTGTACTCCACATTAAGTAAACATGCTCAACTGTATAGACTGTAGCATTTGATGATGGCGCAGCATTATCTACAATATGATGCTGAACGATTATTACTGAGATGCTTGTGGGACTCGTGTTTAATAACTACAACATCAGTGTGTGATAATGATGAATAAATAAACATCATTACGTTGTATAATCATTGGTGTTATAGATACAGACTTGCAGCAGATCACTGCTCATTGCAATGCCGCACATATATATATATATATATATATATATATATATATATATATATATATATATATATATATATATATTCTTTCTTTTTTTTCTAACTTTCCGTAGCTTGCAGATGTCTGCATTATGCAGTTCCATCCACATTACTGTGGGCAGACTAGGACCAAGTTGGTTAATGATAATGTTGCTTATGTGTAGCTCTTTGCCAGTGGAGTAAATAATCCACTGTAAATTGCAACGCGGGCCCAAAGAACAGATGTCTATGGAGGGCTTTTGAATGCTGATGTGCAGGCAGATTTCTTTGTGCAGTCGCGCACGGCACCAATCCCCACAACACATACTGGTCTTGAACACAATTATGGGTGGCAAAACCTCCTCTTGGGCTGGCATTCACTTTTATGTTTCGGAGCCAACCAGCCAACTAAAGGTATTAAGCAGAAGTTCAAATGAAATATCAGATCATTTTCTAAACCACTCACGAGACTTTTGGCAATGCAGCCATTAAGTGCCCCTGCTTGTTGTTGAGTGTGTGCGCATTTACAAGTGTCAGGAAGAAGAAGTAAAATGATATGCTGTTAGGAGTGGGAGCTATTTTTAGGTGCTCTGCTAAAAGGAAGACAGGAGGAGGTTAAAGGCTTTGTACTGCATGAACGTTGGTGTCTCTCTTTTTTTCCCGTCACGTCTGGGTGTCTGGGTGTCTGGGTGTCTGGGTATTACGTTGCATGTTTGCAGGCGCTTTTCAGCTCTCCCATATGATATGGTGCAGAGTGTGTGTGTGTGTGTGTGTGTGTGTGTTGAAGGGGGGTGGGGGGGCGCGTTTGGCTCTCCGTCGCTCTCTCTTTGCCCTATCCTGCTCTTCACAGCACATTAAACCAGATGGCTATAAGCCTCTCAGTCAACCAAACAGACACACACACACACCCACACACACACACAAACACAGACATACAGACATTCACCTTGTTTTTTGCCTCCACGAGTACATTGGAGTGAAGCCTAATTGCTTGAGTGATATGATGGGTGCCTTTGCAAAGACTAGACTGGTACATAGTTTTTGTTAACTCCCTGTTTCTCTTTTCCAAAGTTCTGCTCTCGTTCTCCTTTCCTTCCTTTTGGTCTGTGATCTTTTCAGTGGGACACTTTTTCACGACTTCAGAAGCATTTGTCACAGTCCAAGGTTAGCACAAGGGAAATACGTGTGTCAGATCTGTGTTTACTATGTTGTGGTCATTTTGTGCTTGTGTATGTGTGTGTGTGTGTATGCGTGTATGTGTGCCCTGCCAATGGGCCTCATTAGGCAGGAAAGTTTTTTAGACCTTCGAGACCTTGCCTTTAGTAAACTCGGTGTCATTATTGGATGTTAATGATCTTGGCCTTTGTAATCACTGTCTGTGTGTGTGTGTGTGTGTGCGCGTGTGTGTGTCAGATGGGGAAAAGGAAGT
Organism: Terapon puta; assembly: GCA_028564955.1. Taxonomy (NCBI): domain Eukaryota; kingdom Metazoa; phylum Chordata; class Actinopteri; order Centrarchiformes; family Terapontidae; genus Terapon; species Terapon puta. The sequence goes on from JAOXYL010000059.1 coordinate 17,110,330, forward strand.
TCTCAGGTCTGGAGGTGACCCTAATGGTCCTGTTCCTGTTGATGTCTGTGGCAGCCATCACTCTCATCGTTCTGTATGTCACCGGAGAGCCTGGGGTGGTTAAGGAAGGTGGGTGAACACACTTACATGAAAGATGATTTTTAAAAAATAAAATAAAAAAAAGCACCATCTGATAACTCGAGGTGTCTCACGCAGGCCAGCTGCCACAGATACGTCCTGGAAACACTCTGGTTATGCAATATTAAGTGAACAGCTCCAGCGTGTCAGCCAGCCGCTTACAAAACCTTGTTCTCTTGTTTTAGTTAAACACAGGATATTTGTAGGTAATCATTAACAGACAGCCGTTGTGACAAGACGGGCTGTTTAACTGTTACCTCGCAAGTGTCACAGTATTACGAAATCGGAGCGCTGTCAAGGTAAAGAAGGATTGTTTATTGCAGTCGCTGAGGTTTCCATGGAGTCAGTGGTCGTCTTACAGTAATGAAGGCGTGTTTCTGGACCACGGTGTCAAGGCACTCCTCACTGAACACAACACCACACAATACGGATGCAAAGAAAGTGAATCATTGAAAAGGAGATAAAACAAGAAAAGAAAACAAAAAAATCATATATAAAATGAATAAAAACATCTTCAAATTAAACTACAAAATACGACACTTGTAACTTCTCTTTAGAAAGACGCATAGAAGCGTTGTTTTGCAGCAAGACAACATCATGGTTACAATCATGACCTTCTCCTGTTATAACTACCGTTGCAACATCAGCACCTTTGCTGAAATGACTGATTCTGATGGGGGCGGTTCATTTGTCAGTTCATTGCTCACATGGGTATAATAATCTTAAACTACTGCACAGATTAATTTGTTGTGGTAAGATTACTGGGTTGACTCTTTGAATTCCTTTGTTTTAAGCACAAAAAAAATCTTTTTCCAGAACCTTCTGAAAAATTCGTTCCCCAGTGTCCCCTCATCTCCACTGCTGAAAGAGTAGACTGCTACCCAGACGCTGGAGCCTCAAAGGTACGAGTGACTGTCAATTCTAAGAATTTAAAGTAATGTTTGTGGATAAAAAAGTCTTCCACAGACCTTGGAAAGAACTCATACAGCTCAAATATTCCTATTGTCAGAATTAAAACTGTGCTGTAGTTGATCTGATACTGGCAATAATTATTAATATTATATTAATATTAATAATAATTTGAGTCATTATAATAATATTAATAATAATTATTTCATTTATTTATAACAATGCCGATGGTGATGATGGTGATGATGGTAATGACAACATCCACTTTCCTACACAAACAGCTAAACTGTGAGCAGCGTGGATGCTGCTGGAGCCCGCTGGATGAGAGAAATGTTCCCTGGTGTTTCTTCCCAACCAACCACGGATACACGGTGGAACGGGTGGAAACGCCCAGCGCTCATGGTAAATCCCTTCTCCCTCTCTCAAGCACCTGATGAAAAGTTCAGGCTCTCCATTTAGCTTGTTTTTTTTTATTCTAACTGCTCCACAGTCCTTCAATCTGTCCGTCTGTCCCCCTCGCATTGTTTTTTCCTTTTTCACTTACTTTGCCTAGGGCATGGTTTTCTGTGAAATATGACATGGATGGCATATCAGAAAACATGATTGACTTTGCAGCATGCAGGCTTTTCCATTTTCTGCTTGATTTCACTGCCTTCTGTGAACTCAGTTATTGTGTAAAACCAAAGAGAACCAATGGACATGTAAAGTCTGAATGGTAGTATTTCTTCAAATACTGAATGCTCAGACTCAGAGGAACATTATTAAAAACAATAATTTCCCTTGGCCTGCCTGAGAAGACTGTCATTCAGCAAGGACTCCCAAAAAACTTACTTAACTTAATAAAAGACTATTTGCAAATATTGTTACGTGCATTCTGCCATGATATCACTCGGGGTTTCTATTCAAATTACGCACCTTTACCTAGGAGGTATCTGAGGACTCTGCAAGCATGCCGCAACCTTTGATCATACTGGTTAATGAATAACCTGGGACGAGCACTCCAGCTGAAGACCGCTGTGGTTTTATTATTGCAGTTCGCAGGGAAAGGATACTTGTCCAATTATGCTTTTATCAAAAAAAAAAAATAATAATAATAATAATTTCTAGCGCTTGGATGCCATTAGGGTCACATTGGGATCACTCAATAGATATATTAACACTCACACCACCATGACACTACCAGAAACCTAGCAGAAACTCCGCCCCCATTGAAGAAATTAAGCAGTCGACAACACATAATCCTGTGTAAAACAACATTTAGGTTTTTGCATAGATCAGAAAAACAAGATTAAATGCCGTAGTTAATGAGCTTTATAAAAGTGATCAAAGGCAGATTGTGTCACCTTTGGATACGGGCCAGGCTAGGCATTATGCTACTTTAAGTCTTTGCGCTTAGTTATGCTAACCCACTGCTGGAGTTCCCTTGATAATTTAGCCTACATGCATCTTCTATCAATCTTCTCATCTAATTTTCCAAAAAGGCAGACTATTCCATTATACTACAAAACTTAATAATCACCATTTTTTTTCTTTTCTCGTTTAGTGCTCAGACTAAAATATTGACTATACTGGCACCACAGTAGTCCCACAATGATCGTTCTAATTTTCTGTCAGTTCACCTTTATTTTGGGCTAAGTGGTTAAATGTCATATATTTCTTCCGTTGGATATTTTGAACCACTTTTTGTTCTTAACTCTCTTTTTGCCATGTGTTTTTTTGCAGTAATGAAAGCCCATCTGAAGAGAATGGCCTCTCCTTCTTTATTTGGGGCTGATATACAGGAGCTGTCACTCCACGCAGAAATGCAGACAGACAATCGACTCCGATTTAAGGTACACATCGACGGGCACAATCTCTATTCACCTTTCTTTTGTTTTTGACCTTCACACAAAGTCACACACATGTCCACATACACACACTTAGGTGCTTTGACAGCAACAGATGAAATTCTGAGTTAAATTTAGTCCAAGTTAATTTCAAAATGATTTATTTATTTAGTTAGTTATTCATTTATTTTTTAATTTATGCATGCTTAAAAAAAAAAAAAGGACTTTGCAGAACAAAATGGGAACAAAAACAGCGATATACACAACAAGGTACAAACGTGACGGTGCGGTGTGGGGCCACACTCGCTCCGCCTGTGTGGTCGTTTCCTCTCCTCAGATCTTTGATGCCCAAAAGCAGAGGTTCGAGGTCCCCCATGAGCACATCGGCAACGTTAACAGTAACCCGTCCAGCCACATCAGCAACACACTGGAGCTGACACACAAACCCTTTGGCCTTACTGTGCGCAGGAGGGAGAACAAAAAAATCCTGTGAGTGCTTACCGTGTGTGTGTGTGTGTGTGTGTGTGTGTGTGTGTGTGTGTGTGTTACCATGTGGACGATGAAGGAATTACAATAGCCAGCATAAAATATGCATACTGTCTATATTTGCATTCAGGCATGTGCTGTATGTTTACTATGTCGTACCTTATATATATTGCATGTTGTGAAGGGTATATACTACTTTATGCATCTGTGAGGAGGGAAGATGGGATTTGCTAGTTGAAAACAAATACTATTTTGCAGGGTGTTGTTATGGTGAATATCATTAAGATGTCCACAGCAGCTTGCATGGATGTAATTCTGGAGGCAAAATCCAGTAAGAGCCCAAAAAATATAATAAGACAAGCTGAGGTGCTGAATATGTGATTTAGTATCTCACCTCTTATCCCTCTCTCTTGCGCGATTGTTATCCAGTCTTCTCACAATCCCCCGTACGGAAATGGGGAATTGACAGTTATCAATAGATGAACATCGATTCTTTCTCATTTGAAGCAATTATGTCGGAGATCCTCTGTGGTGGCCTGCATGCCGCATAAACTCATTACCACATGCTGTTTCCACACACTGCCATGATCAATTACTACTGACAAAGTTACATGACAAAGTTTCCTGCAAACATATATCTTTAATCTAGATGACTCAGATGTTTATTATGTTTGAAGGTGAAAGCCAAGGTTTTTGCTACTAGGACAATACTATTACCATTTATTCTTTACCGCAGAGCCAAATATCTTTACTTGCTGGAGTTTTCACAAAGAAAAAATTAATTTTAATTGTGAAATGTTCTTCGATCATGCAGCAACCTTTGGCTTCTCTCACTGACTTACATCACCCGTATCGAGCAGCATTGTTGTCTTTCTCAACACCGCGCACGACCTTGCTCTCGAGATTATCGGCCGTTTAGTAATCAAATCACTTTAACTTTCTTTGCCTCTCATAAATTTCTTTACGAGGCCGCTTGTCATGTGACTCGCCATTATCACCTGATGAGGTGACAGGTCAGACTTGTGAAAAAGGCTCTTTAAATCCCAAAGGTGAAATTTTCCTCCCTGCACAATACTCGTTGTAAGGTTTTAGGGAAAGGACAGCCACAGGGCACCACCTAGGAACCACTTACCTTTTGAGGTTGGTGCAATGGTCGCAGGAATACAAAAACCCATATTAATATCCACGGGAAAAAAATTCAATGTGAGAGTTTCACAGGCTTGAAGTGGCCATCAGCATTTAAGTACAATACCAGCATTTACTTAATAAGTGGGCTTGTTCTTTTGAAAGAAGGTTGGTGGTTTACTGAAAGCAACTCTTCTTCTTCATATTTAATATCAGAAGATTATAATTAACAGTGGGTCACAGCTAAATGTGTACCATTTGTCATGAACTATATGCTATTAAGTGTCACTATATCATAATCTAAATATTTTAATTCAAAGTGGCTCTTCTTTGTTTTTTTGTTTGTTCAGAGAGTGAACACAGCAACAAAAACCAACACTTCAGAAAAAAAGGAAAAATGAAAAAATAAACAATCTGCCAACCTCAAGTTCGGTATTTTTAAAAAAAGATTTCCCACACATTGTGTGCTGCTCCTGCTTGGACAGTTTTTATTGTTATTATGTGCAATATTGCTTTACCATTTGATGTCTTTATAACCACTTCAGAATATGCAGACACTCACAAGAGGGAATCAACCACTAAAAATGTCCATAAATGTACGTGATAACAAAGGTTTATATATTTACTTGCCATCATTAACAGTCATACAAAGTTTCATTAACAGATAGTGAGAATGTGCGTGCGCACGTGTTTCAGTCACGCTCATAATCATCTGTTCTCGTAGTCATTCAGTTGACTTATTGACAGCAACAAGTGAAACCACTTCATATAATTAAAAACCAACATAAACAGTCTTTATTTGAACCTATTTGGGAGTTTCTCTCCTCACGTTCTTTCAATAGCTGTGTATGTTTCCTGCATTTACAATCTTTACTTGTATATTCTGTCTGCATACTTTTGTTTGCTCAGCCGTGTGCAGCTGTAGCGGCTTCAGTATTTCACCTACCTATGTATGTCTTGTTTTGAAGGCTGGAGAAATGCTACCCTGAGGGCTTATTAGAGTTTGATGGGATGGTCTGTATGCTCCCTGGTTTTTCCTTTCTACAACTCAACTCCTCCACACGTCCCTGCCTCGTTCCCACACCCACCTTCTCCTCTCGCTGCATCTCACTCTCACTTTCTTTCGTGCGTCTCCGTCTCTCACATTTCCTCTCTCACCTGCTCTCTTTCTCTCCCTTCACGTCCCGTTGTTTTCTCTCACATCAGCCGGTCCTCTCACTTCCCAGTGGTGACCCTTTGTTTTGTTTTTTGTCTCCTGGTCTCTTTTATTTATTTATTTTTGTGAAATATAAATACATTCAGGTTTGACACCACAATGGCACCGCTGGTGTTTGCGGACCAGTACCTGCAGCTGTCTGCTAAGCTTCCATCCCATAATATTTATGGCCTGGGAGAGCATGTGCATCGACAGTATCTCCATGACACCAACTGGAGGACCTGGCCCATCTTCACCAGAGACGCTTTCCCTAACGGGGTAAAGAGTGCACATACACACACACACAGAGCAGATTTAAGATCTTAATTCAACTAATCACTTTTTTATGTCATCAAGAGACTTTTCTTCTCCTTTATGCTCATTATAAATCTGGTATGAGAAAAAAATGCATCAAATTATGGATAGAAAAGGATTTACCACTTGGCTGAAGGGGAAAGTTGGTGTATAAATAAAAGCAAAAATGCGACAAATTGAAATGAAAACAAAGATAAATCATCATGTGTGTGGAGCCTGAATGGAGCTCAATTAAACCATAACTGACGCTTCAACCGCACTGGAGAGATAAGATAAAGGCATCATCTTTCCTTACCTTAACACATGAAACAAACACGAATTTCCATCATATTTTCTACCCTATTTGTCCACCATCTCAGGTCTTTTTTAATTACATCCTCTTGTCATGCCCTCTTCTTTTGCAATAGTATGATGGCACTTGACTGAGAATAAGTGCCATTCCTCATTTAAAACAATAATATTAATAACAATAATAATCAGGATAGGGGATGGAGTCAGACAAGAATTTGTATTTGATTTTGATGGTGAGCAATAATCAAGGCACACTTGGATAAAGTTAATCTGCATCTATACGTATGTCAATGCATATGTAATGCAGTGGGTTTTTTTTCTTTTGGGTTACTGTTGTACAAAGCGTTTCAGCTCTCAAAGGCTTACACTTGACAGTTTTACCCAGGATCTGTGTGTGTGTGTGTGTGTGTGTGTGTGTGTGTGTGTGTGGGGAGAAAGAGGGATGTTTACGTGTCCTCCCAACATGTGTATTCTCCCTCCCAAAGGGCTTATAATTGAATGCCTTGTAAGCTGATTACGCAGTGAAGTCACCCCCTTAGCTTCAATAAGTCTCCCTCCCGTGTGTCACACCTCTTCCCCCGTATTTCCTCATCCCTCTGTCTCTCTGTGCCCCTCCCTGCAGGGAACCCATAACCTCTACGGACACTATCCCTTCTTCCTGTGTCTGGAGGATGAGAGCGGAAAGTCATTCGGGGTCTTTCTGATGAACAGCAACGCTATGGGTAAAGATCAAGAAGAAAAAAACATATACACACAAACACACATACAAACTCACAAGCTGGCACACACTGAAAAAACACACAAATAATGTACACAAAGACAGTTCAAGCACATCAGCCATCAGTTACGCCTCATCCGACTAACACAAATGGATACACTGTTGCCTCAATCAAAAAATTGTGCTGACAAATCAAAGAGAATATTGCATGGAGGTTTTATTCCATGAAGGAGATGACTGAAAGCAATAGGAATGCACACTGACATCTCTCTCTTCCTCATGTCTATAGTGTCCTTACAAAAAAAAAAGCTACTCTTGAACTGCCTTGACTGAATCATAACCCAAAAACCCCACTAAAAATAAATAAATAAGTGTATTACTTGTTTTCAGTGGTTTGAGAGGGCATTTAAGGGTTATGATTTATAGTTAGGGATGGTGTTTGGATCAAGTTTACCGTGTTTTCATTTCTGCTGTCTTTTATTTTTTTTTCCAGAGGTGACTTTGCAGCCCGCTCCCGCAGTGACCTACAGAACGATCGGAGGAGTCCTTGACTTCTTCATTCTCTTTGGAGACACACCAGAACAAGTGGTGCAAGAGTTCCTGGAGGTGAAGCACAAATAATTACTTGCCTTCCTTTTTTTCTTTTTTTTAAAGGCATATATCATTCTAACAATATACTGGAGAGCAGCTTTTCTGGGCAAGCATGTTGTGTAAACGTGGTGTGTGAGTTGCCTTGGCACAGTAATTGCAATAACACTATGTCCAATTCTGCTGTCCAGCTCATTGGCAGGCCTGTCATTCCTCCCTACTGGTCACTGGGTTTCCAGATTTCTCGGTGGGACTACGGCAGCCTGAGTGAGGTCAAGAAAACAGTGGAGAGGAACCGTGCTGTGGACCTCCCATATGTAAGATCCCATCTACTTGCTGGTCTTTCTTTTTCTGCTTATGCGGCGTCTGTTTGTCTACTAATATTGCTGTCAAGGTTACTGCTCGCCACAGTGCAGTCTGTGATTGTGTGTCAAAAAAAACATCTACAAACATCGTCTTCCCATCAATGATCCAGGAGCATAAATGTCCTCACGTGTTTGGCACTTTCGCACTCAACAGATCAGCTCTACATTGTAAATCTCAAGCATATTAATGATTAGCTTACTTCTGTTGCACAGCGTTTATTATCATTATATAAAAATGCACAATAAACTCATATCAGACCAGGTATAAGAAGGGACTGAAAGTTCTCCAGCCTTCACAAAAGGCTCTGAGCCCGTGACAAAGAGAGACAGGAAATCTGTTAGTGACAAACTTTGTGACAAAATACACCCAGAGTATTAAAAGTGGGAGTTTATTATCAATCAGTTACTGTCTGATGGGAATTGAAAACACGCGACACGGTTTTCTTGATTTTGGTCGGGCTTTTGTATTTCAGCCATTGATTTCCTCTGCAAAGCACGAAATGCAAATAAGGCACAAAACAGAGGCAGGCCTTTGAACACGAACAAAGATGTCAAATAGTGAGAGACAATTAAAAAGAGGGAGACTGCAAGATTCTGCCTTTCTTTAAGACAAAACATGCACTCCAAACAGCAACTGTCTGAAACCCTGCTGTGACAATGCATAGCACGTGCAGTGGGAGGTTTCTGCTGTATGGCTTTTGAGGGGGTTGGGCAAGGTGAGGGAAATCGATACTTCACCTCGCACGCCCCTTGTTAAATCTGAACCATTCATGCATGTGGTTCCAGAGAGGCAAGAGCCTTAACCACTACACTATCTGTGGAGACGTGATATGAAGGTTGAAGCGGGAGTTGGACAGACAGTCAGAGTGATAGCGATGGCCTTTAGCTTAGACGGGGTAATCCAGCTTTCTGTCAAATAATGGAGAGTCTGCTGGGCTCTACAGGTTCAATCCCGGGACAACTATTTTTCAAGCATCACTGAATGTTAGCGCTGATCAAAGATCAATCGACCGAGTTCCTTTCATTATCTCATTCATCCTGATCTGAATGTTAAAACTACTCCAACACCTCTTCCCTTCGGAGACGCTTGATAAATACCAGTTCTGGTTGACATTTTCTTGGGAATGAGCCCCACCGCTTATCTTCGCCTGGGTATGCGACTAGTAACCACAAAGAGTACCTTCAGCACGTAGCACCAATGTTTGATTTACTTTTTATTCGTTAATTACTAAGGTAAACTCCTAATCCTAATCTTTATAGGTCCCCATAAAACCCTTCAACTGTGTCACAACTCTACTCCAATCTAGGACTCTGTTTGAACTCGGCCTTAATCAAAGATCAAACACAAGCAAACGTCCAACCCATCTCGATATTTCACTCTGATAATCTCCAATCTGTCTTCCATATTCAAAGACATTAGGATGCAGCTGATTCCTCTCCTGCTCTGTACTCAGGGACATATTTGATAACCATTAGATAGACCACAGAGGGCATTATCACATTCTCCCTAATATGTCTGGAGCTGATTACCATTAGAGGAAGGATCTGGCAGAGCCTTCCAAACCATCTGCTCCATCGATATGAAGTAGATTTTGGCAGACAACAGACAGACAGAGAGCGAGCATAAAGTCACACCCTGATAAAAAAAAAAAAAAAAAAAAAAAAGATGGAAAGAATGTGTTAACGCTCCCATTGTCCTCCCAAGGTTTAGAAACACATTAACTGGGCCGTTTGCACGCTGATCAGGTTTAAAAAAAAGTCCAGCAAAGGCACGTCAATGGGCAAACGAGCAGTTCAAATGCCTTTTTCCACAGTGAGGCTCACAGTGCACATGTTTAACAATGTGTTCATTAGCCATGCTGAGATGGGTGTATAATGTGTAAGGAGGATGTATCCATGTCAAAGATGCTGGATTTGAGTGACTGTTCCCAACTACTGCACAGAAGTGGAAGCATGAGTGGAGTACATTTAAGAAGTATTAAGAGTCATTTTTAATTTATTACATTCATGCAAAATGCAAATATGATTTCAAGACATGGCCGCCATACCAGCATTCTAGAGCTGCTAATTAAGCTTTGAATATTTAATCATCTTACCTATATAACCTATAAAGATGTAAACTCATCAAGTTATTCGTATAATATACTGCAATCCCCCCCAAAAAATTGAATTGTTTTTTTTTCTTCTTCTCTTTTTTTCTTCGTTTTTTGTTTTGCTTTGTTTCTTGTATATGTATATAATGTACATGAGATGCCCTTACAGTGAGCATTTTTGTTCTTTCTGTGCAGGACATTCAGTACACTGACATTGACTACATGGAGGATAAGAAAGATTTTACTTATGACAAAGTGAAGTTCAGCGAGCTGCCTCAGTTTGCAGAGTACCTTCATGAGAAGGGACAAAGATACATCCTCATCCTGGTAAGAGCTAGCTCATTGTGATTTGAGCAGTATGTCTGTTTGCTGCTGAAGAATGTAACCATTAAACATCCTTAGGTAATTATTTATGCAAGGTCTCTGCGCTAGCCTGCCAATGTTTAACATGACTTCAGGTTACACCAAATACATACTAAGCTGGGAAAGTGGAAAAATCTATCACCGGCCTATCACATTTACCAAATCACACAAATTCATCTGATCTATGTAATCTCAGATAATAACTAATATAATAGCTAATGTACTTTTTTTCACTTCCATTCACTAAGCCTCCCCTGAAGGCTTAGTGCACGGACTGACTTTGGACTATTCTTATGAATGTATTTCTTTGTCTCCAGGATCCTGCAATAGCTACCAGCAAGAGGGTGGGGGGTGCTTCTTACGACTCCTATGACCGTGGGAATGCGAAGAACGCCTGGGTGACTGAATCAGATGGGAAAACTCCCCTGTTAGGAGAGGTGAGCTGCGTCTCAGGTGCAAGACAGAAGTGGAGCGTGCATAGCGGTGAAACAATACACTTAGCGGCCGCTTAATTAGATACTTATCTCCTTTCAGGCAAAGATTTCCCTCCACCAGATGGTAATAGCTCTTTCTCCCTGAGCTTCCATCCTGCATATGCCCCCTTTCGCAGTTTGTATAAATGGCTCATCACAGTCATATTCAAGTCATCAGATTGTGAAGGAGTCTTACACCGGTCAGCCTCAGTGCTGCGAAACACAGGTCAAGCCCGGGTGTCAGTAACTCTGTAATTCTACACACTGGTACTGTAATTCAAAGGTGTCAACCAAAGTCAAGGGGTTCACTCGCTGTTCCAGACATGATTTAAACAACCTTAGTATGGCGTGACTGTTGCCAGGTGCCCCAAGTCTGGCATCTCATAAACTGCCAACTGTTATATACACTGGAGCATATGTTTTTTACTTTGAGTAATGTGGTTAACAAAGCCTATTCTGTCAGCTACAGTCCCTTCGCAGTAGTTTTAAACCAGCTTGTACAGTATGTAAAAAACAAAAACCATTAATCTAAGATATGGTGAAAGAAAGCGTGGTTAAGATTAGGGGAAAAAATGATCATGACTTGCCTTCTATGTAAATCATCGTATGCTTACTCTCTAGAGTGCACACTGACAAAATTGGTAAAACGACAATAAAAAAACAATACAGGCTGCATATCTCCACAGCTATTTATTCCAGGGTTTTTCTCCTTTAACTTGTCCTGCGCACGGTCTTAGACGCGTCATAAATCTATGTTTCCATTCCACTTTATATAAACAGTGTTGCCCATTGAAAGGTGTTTCAATAGCAAGGGAATTGTTTCATAGCACACATTTGTCCCTAAGCACCAACCGAGCCATGCACTGCACAATGTTGTTGCTGAGGACCAAGGTCAAAGCTTGGTTACTGGTTCCTGGTTACCCAGGATGATTCCAGGAATATGTCAATAAGCAGTTCTAATGTACACAATACATACAAAAATTTAATGAGTTGAGGTGTACTGATAAGCCTGAAGTATATTCAGTCAATAATGCATGAACATTTTATTTTTGTTAGATACCAGTTGAATGTATGCAGGCCCTTGTTGATTAAATGACTTGGATAGAAATGTCTGCTACGCATCTCTCCACTATATGTTCGAGCCTTTGCATTAAGTAATATATCATGTCACGTAAGTATAAATATAGGCAACTTCTATGTGCAGTGCAAGTCTATATGTGACTCGCCACAATCCTTGATCAGACTGTAATATTCTCTAATGGAAGTTCAAGCCTCCGGTATGTTATTTTTGATCCTTTTCCCCACAGAGCACATGCTTAAAAAGCTCTCCCCCGCAGAGAGGGCTGGAGGTGGGGGGTAAAAGTCTGTTGTTGCCATGCTTTTATAGTGTTGCTTTTGATTACGCACACGATTAGGCCCAGTCCCTCTGCTAATCGCTTTTTCATGCTGTTTATAACAGGTCAAACATATGCATTGATTCCGCATTAGTGTTTAATCTTAAAATGTTCCGCATCACTGCATCACAGATTAGGTGTGCAAGTGTATGCTTGTGTGTGTGTGTGTGCGTGTGTGTCTTGGAGAGACAGAGGGAGAAAAAAATAAAGTCTGCATATGCGTCTGTGTATCCATTTCTCTAAATGAGAAGCTATTCTTGGTTATTTGTGTTTTATGGCTGCGCACGCATGTGTGTGATTATAATTGATTTGAGTTTATTTCCATATGAATGTATGTGTCCTGGTTATGAAAACAGTGGGGTCTGAAAGCAGAACGACCTTTGCGGTAGCAGTATCAGCGATAGAGGAGATACGGCGACGGGCTGGCATTTATTTTGCTTTTAAGACGGCTAATTGCGTGCAAAGATAAGGATAAAAGCCTTTTCCTGGTGGCCCATATGTTTCACCGCGCGAGTAAAATCATAGCACGACTTCACTCACACAGATGAACATTTCTCTTCAGAGCACGGGGGCAAAAGGGAAAAAAATATATAGAGGTGAGTAAACAAATCGGTGGGGAGAGAAGGGAGTCTGTATGGGTTTAAAGGCAGGAATGACAGACAGGAACATGGGGCAGAGAAAAAGGCAGGTGCAGGCAGACAGACAGCACAAATAATAGATTAGAGGGTAATGTACAGAGAGACAGACTGGCTGTCTGTCTGAGTGGCGGAGTGACAGGGAGGTACAGAGGAAGTCGGCCCCAGTGAGAGACAAGAGACAAAAAGACAGATTATCAGGTAAACACAAAAAAGGGACAGACGAGATGGAAGGCAGAGAGACACTTTGGAGCAGAGGCAGGCAGGGGGACAGATGGAGGCAGAGGAGATAGACAGACAGGTGATGACAGATAGGCAGGCTGACAGACAAAAGAGCATAAAAACAGACAAATAGACATAAAGATAGAGTGAGATATGCAGCTACAAATGCCAGCAGATTTGTTGAAAGTGTTTCCTGGGGTGTCAGTATTAGTAAGCAGCTAGAGATGGCAGAAGGACAAAATCTGGAGGAAGAAAGAAATGACTGAAAAAAAGAAAGGAAAGAAAGATGGCAACCGCAGGGGACTATCAATAAGCTCTGACCTTGGAGTTCTGACCACCTGCCAAAAACATCTGCCTATAAATCTACGTCTATGTGTGTGTGTGTGTGTGTGTGTGTGTGTGCGTGGAGTGCGGGCACATGAGCGTACATAAGCATGATTCATGTCTTTTCTACAAACCGGGTTGTAAAGTTATTGCCGGTAGAAGTAAAAGGTAAAAGATAGCTAGCGTGGAGCAACCTTGAGATTTAATATCTACCAAGCTCCACAGAAGGCTTCGCACGCATAACTGCGCACGCACGCACACACACACACATACACACACACACCCAAACGGGTGCGCGCAAAATCTCCTCCTTTCTCTGTGGATTAATCATTTTTCTCAATACATGTCATTAAGGACGACTTCTAACACACAGTCACGTCCAGAGATTTCTATTGCATTATCGATCCCCCCTCTCCTCTTGTTCTCTTCCTCAACTTGTCTGTCTCTCTATCCCCTCTCCTCTCCTCTGCCATCTCTCTCTCTCTTATCAATCCCGCCCCCTCCCTTACTTCATCTCTCCTCTGTTCTCTTTTCTTTGTCATTTCCACATCTCTCTAAGCTATTTTTCTGACATTGCCATAGGCCCACTTTTCTTTTTTCAGGCGCCTACGCCATCTTAGCTGATCATGCTCCATTATGGTGTTTACATGCACGGCATTGTGCGGGCTACATTCTTGCTTCGTTAAAAAGACATGTTGCAGTTACTTTTCTAAACCTGAAATAAAAATAAAAAAGGATAAAAATTTTATTTTTAATGAAGTCCTGTCAAAAAAAAGTACAACATTGTTCGTGAAGTGAATACTGTCAGCAGGGAAGCCCGCACAGCGATGCCAAACTAATGTTCTCAGAGTTTTATTCCAGCACTATTAAAAAGTACTCGTACTCACACGTCAAATCTCTCACAACTCCCTCCCTCTCAGGTGTGGCCAGGAGAGACCGTATTTCCAGA
>JAOXYL010000059.1:17124817-17140719 GCA_028564955.1 Terapon puta
AGTACTCGTACTCACACGTCAAATCTCTCACAACTCCCTCCCTCTCAGGTGTGGCCAGGAGAGACCGTATTTCCAGACTACACCAGCCAAAGCTGCATCGACTGGTGGGTTGATGAGTACGCGCGCTTCTCCCAGGAGATCAAGCACGATGCCCTCTGGATTGTAAGTCACTTTTAAATGTGTAAAATGAAGGTGTGTATTCACTGATTAACTCTTCTCTAAACCAGAAATTCTGAAAGTGGCGTTTTTCTGCAGCCAATTACGTGCACGAGGGGGCAGTGAGCTAAAATTTCTCTAATTTTCGGTGGCAATTACTTCACCGTGGGTTGAATAGCGAGGCCAATAAAGAGCACCAAACACACGCTGACACACACACACAGAAAAAAAAATCATATTATACTGTTAATGATTCCTCAGCTGAAAATTTGGATTTGGCTCTCTCATTACTCGGGCTGTTTGCTGCACCACACACAATTTCACATTTTACGTCCAACACCTTAGCTCAACGCAGGTCATTTTACTAATATTTATCAGGGGGGAAAAAGGTAGGATGTGAAAGAAATAACTCTTTTTCAGCATTTTATCACTTTTGTGGTAGGATTCACAACACTGTTTTTATGTGTCTTAAATAGATATAATCATTAGTTAAACTGATCTCATTGTGTTTTACTGATCAAAGTTCTCTGATTTCCTTTCAGGACATGAATGAGGTGGCTAATTTCAAGAAAGGATCAACTAAAGGCTGTCCTGATAACAACCTCAACTATCCTCCCTACACTCCAAGTAAGAGACATAAGATGGGAAAACAAAGAGACAAAATATCCACACTATCTGTGTTCTTTCAGAGACACGGTAGAGTCTCAAAACTTTGCCGTGGCAACAAAACACTTAGAAATCAACAGTCTATGAGAACAAAGTACTCTAAAAAGGTTACTGCACCACAAAGAAATAAAGGATGTCATAGTGTTGCAGCTTGTAGCCCAAATGCTGTGCACAAGTTGATAAATCCGCCACAATAGCTCATAAAGTAAGTTCAAGTCCTGAGGAAAACTCATCTAAAATAGTGGGTCCCCGGTGAGGAATTTCGAAAATGACTCTTTTGCCATGTCTTTTATTCCAACTGTGTCCCAGACAGGATGATCATAACTGGAAAAGGCTTGCTCCCTCGACACCACCTTTTTATTGCACTCCTCCTTAGTCATCCTCTTCTTCCATTGCTCTTTCTGTCTCTCACTTCCTCTTTGTCCCTACTTCCTATTGCCGTATATATCAATGTCTCTCCCGTTCTGTCTGTCCCCCTTTTCCCTCTCATCTACCTCCATCCCTCGCTGCAACTTTAATATATATATATATAAATATATATATATATGTAGTATTAGTAGTATTCAAGCCATATCCTCTCACCTCAGCACATCTTTACCTCCTCCATCTTTTCTCTCCCCCAGAGATCCTGGATGAGGTGATGTACAGTAAGACTCTTTGTATGGATGCCAAACAGGCCTGGGGGAACCACTATGATGTCCACAGTCTGTATGGCTACTCCATGGTGCTGGCGACTGAAAAGTGAGTGCACTCCCAATCAATGACAGAAGGATGTTCGCTAGCTTGCGCTGCAGAGGCCAACTCCCTGTCGCCCCTCCAGAGCGATGAGGCACCATCTGATGTGAAAACAGTGTGACACACGCAGTGTTTAAAATCAAGTGTTGTAGAAAGAAAGGTTATTCAGAAATGGCTCTGGAGCTGAACTGTGGGCCGGGCTGACGTACAAAAGTGCAGCGTGGAAATCTGTCAGTTGGGTGCGGCGCAATGACTTATGCCCCCTGCTAAATCACAGCCTGTGACTTTCGTGGACCATTTGCAAGTTGGATCCCATGTGATAAGTGTAGAAATATGCTTTAATGAGACTAGCCTCACGGGGAGAGTGAATGAATTTCTCCCTGGCACGGAAACAGTTTAAGGGTCTACAACTTACACAAACGTACAGAGTGTGAGTATGGGACGTCATCGTTGAGATATGGAAACTGAGGCTTGAGGTTGTTTAAAGTGTATTTAACCTGAGTTATGTTTAATGCATCCACATTTTTGGCAGGATATTCTTTCTAAAATACTAGCTTAGACACAAATATTGTGCCTATTGTCTTGCCTTTGCAACCGTCTTTGAGTACAACACAAATGATAGAAGTGATGACACTGTGATGTTTTTATCCTAAAATTCACGCTGCTAATCTGTTTCTATCACAAAAACGGCAAACAAGCAGAGAGCTATTTGAAAACAGAGTGGCAGAGGAGGCTCACCAGAGTACATCCGATTCATCCTTCAAGGACTGACAAAATAGTGAAAATAGTTAAATGACTAAACTTGTGGAAGCCTGGCAAGCGCTGCAGAAAAAAACACAAACCACTTAAATGTCACAGAGGCATAAAAGTCTGCAGTCACATTTATCTTAGTACAGAAACTGCTATAGTCTCAAAGCCCTCAGCTAGTCTTTTCACACAGGCTAAAGTTGGCTTCAGCTGCCAGATTTTTAATATGCGCTAATGGTGATGGTATGGGAAATTGCATCAATTAGAAGGCAGCACACACCTGCACTAATGGATTTTCAGCTGATGGAAAATAACACCACATAAAACTAAGACAAATACGATGCCCGCCACCTCGATGCAGAAATGCATCATATGTTGGCGATAAAAGTCAAAAACTAGCAAAGAGAACTGGACTGCCCGAGCACGACAACTGAATATTGATCACATTCAACTTTCAACAGTGGATAATATATCTTGCATCAGTATCTGGGGGTTCCTTCACCTTTTGCCAAAGATTAGTATATTCTGCAGCTATTTTATGCTGATTCAACACAGCCAGAAGCTTTCAGATGTACCTCAGATGCCAATAAAAATCATTACATTTGAATAAAATGCCACTGTGACCTTTCAGGTGTTCATTGTCTTCCCTGAATTTAGACTCAGCATTGATTACTACAGTGCAGAGGGGGAGATTATTTCACAGTGATGTCATTATCTCTCAGTATTTGTTATTTTCTTTATACTGAAGTGACATCTTGCAGTGATATAATTGCAATGACATTTAGATGTTTGCTAATGGAGAAAGGCTTTTCACATCTATGTTTGCCTCTCACATATAAGCATATGGCAATGGAGGTCTATATGTGAAGGGAAAATGAATATTAAGGGGAAAAAATGTGTCTAAACTGTCAGGCCGCACCTTGTTGGGGCTTTGCTGTTGCTCCTAGCAACAAAACGACCATTTGAAAGTTTCCGGAGTAATAGCCATCACTGGTGCCCAGCTGTTGTTTGCAGAAAACATGTAATGATAGCAAAATAACTGCAGCTTATTTCGCTTTTACAGTGTTACCTGTCACCAGCACACAGCGTGCACAGGTACACAAATGTATGGGAGGAAAACATAATACCCACAAACACATGGGCACCTACGTATGGGCCACTGAGAGCTCGAAACACAAGCCTCTGAGGTGGACTTGCTGACTCACTCCTTTGGTATTAAAGCCAGCTCATCTTTCTTTTGTCTCCTCTCTCACTCCCTCCTTCTTTTTTTCCTCCCTGTGTCCACTAATTAAACCGTATTATTGGCAGGAAACACATTTTATAAACATCATCAGGGCTTTGTATTGTCATGGAAATCAATGCTGCTTCGATTTCCCTCATCAAACAAAATAATAAAGTACAACGGGGAAGGAAAAGTACTACTAGTTCTGGCTTTGTCCCCATCTAATATATCTCTATCCTCCCCTTCTCTGTGAGCTTGTATGCGTTTGTGTACTGTTGTGTGATATCTGCATCTCCCTTGTGCTGTTTGAGCGACTCTTTCTCTCCGTCCGTCCCCATGTCCTTTTTATCTTAATGACCTCTTTCTCTGTCTCTCTCTCACACAATCTCTCTCTCTCTCTCTCTCCCCCCTGCTTCTCTCCTTGCTGCCTCCTCTCCATCCCACAGAGCTCTGCAACGTGTGTTTGGAGGGAACCGTACCCTGATGTTGACCCGCTCCTCCTTCCCAGGTGTGGGAAAATATTCGGGTCACTGGCTTGGGGACAATGCTGCCAACTGGAACGACATAAAATGGGCCATCCCTGGCATGCTGGAGTTTGGGCTCTTTGGTGTTCCCTACGTGAGTAGCAAACCTTCACAGAAGGGCAAATACTGTTCATATTGTGCTTAAAGTAAGTGAGTTTGACAGGAAAAAATACTTGCTTGCCATGTGAAGGCTTACAGAGAGTGCAGGGAGTAATCTTTTTTATACTGCAGCTACAGATTCAAACGTCATGTCATAACACTCAGTGTTAACATTTAAACTCTCCACATTTTAAGACTTCTTACTCATGTAGAAAAAGTGTTATCTTTGGTTCTGAGATTGTCATAGCATAATTGCAGGGAAAAAAAAGAATCCATGTACCCTAGTTCATTTCTCAGAAAATATCCACGGATACAAGCACATTTCACATCAGGCTGAGGTAGCAAACAAGACAGAAATGTCATTAGGTATGTAAAACACTTGTATCAAGCCCCCCTCTATCCCCCCCAAAAATCTTATAACAATTTTCAGAAAGTTATCTAGAGCCAGACAAAAGTATTTCATGTTTCAGTTTAGTTAACACGAAGTTTTGGCATTCAGAAGTGCCTCTTTTTTGCCTTTTTAAAAAGGGGATTCAGCTGCTAATTGAGATCTATGTTCAGGTGTAAGCATAAAGACAGAGGGGCAGGCAAGAAAAAGTGTGTCTGGAATGAGATCCATTAAAATGTCTGGAAGAACACAGGTTCTCTTTGCAGGAACACCGCCACGCTCAAAAAACACACACACACACAAGGCTAGTCAGTGCCCAAGTGCACTCTGTTTTGTGTACTTGCATGTGTGTATTTGCGGTGCAAACATCGGTGAGAAAACAACGGGGAGTACAACACAACACACACTCACAGACACAAACACACACACACATACACACACACAGCTCCAGCTGTGAACGTTAGGTGGTCTTATAGATGCCAGCTATATCCTGGTGGGACTGTGTCAAGCAGATTTTAGGTTCGTCAGCCCTGCATAGACTTTCTCTCTCTCACACACACACACACACACAAACCAAGAGAGACCACAGGAGAAATGGGATTTGGATCGATCACCCCCCTATTGAGTCTGTTGTAAAATGTGGCCAGTCGTAAACAATAGAAAGCAAGCAGTCTCTGTGGACTGGCCTTTGACTGAAGTCTCCTTCTTGGACTCCATTGTGCAATTAATGTAAATAAAGATCACTGCCCACATCTACTGTCTGCCAGTAAATCTTGACTGAATTGAACTGCCATCAAGGAAGACCTTTTATAAAGATAAATATGTGGCCAGCGATCACCTCGGTGCCACTTTTTCTTTTTCTTTTTTTTTTTTTTTTTTACTACTCCAGGAGATTTGTTGCCCTCAGATTCAGTTGTCCATTTTCTCCCTGACGGCCTTTAGGATTTACAATAAACATGGAGATACTGTATTTTTATTTCAGTTTTGAGATACAATCTTCAGCTGGAATCCACTACGTCCCCTTTTGTAAAATGGCGTGCCGGCTGAAGAGTTTCCAATGCACCGACTTTAACATTTCAGATAATGGAAATATACCACAGGTCCTCGCTAAATGTCAAGCCGTCGTCTTCTTGTGCGTTTCAGATCGGAGCTGACATCTGTGGATTCTTTGACGACTCCAGTGAAGAGTTATGTCGTCGCTGGATGCAGGTGGGAGCTTTCTATCCCTTCAGCCGGAACCACAACGCTCAGGGCTACAAGGTAGTGTAAAGGCACTTTGTTCTACAATTCTTATATTAGACTGTCACTTTTAGATTTATGTATCACACAGCTATTGTTTGGTCTAAAGTGCTGCAGGGTATACTCTTCATTTCATAACATTGTATAGGTGCTGTGAACTATGCGTAGTTAAAAATAGAAACTCCTTTCGATGTCCATGGAGGATGTCGTCATACCAGGACTAGTACATCTGTGTTATAAAATGTGGGGGACTGGGACCTCTGACTTTAGGTTTAACACTGGGAACATTGGCTGTTAAAAATCATGATGGTTGCAGTGGGTATTGAAACATTTGAGCCTGAAGTTGAACGTGGCTCAGATGCTCAGTGGCAGACTGATTGGAAGATTTTACACTTCAGTAAAAGAAAACTTTAATGCTGAATTATATTAAGTTAGTGTAATTTACCATTGGTGGATACACGGCCAAAGTATTATTAAATATGAGGGAAATTTCAGCAAAGTTGACCCCCAACAGACATCAGAACCATTACGAACCTTTGAATGGGTGTGGTTAAAATTAAGAAACCACTTAACACCACTTGAACTCTTTATTTACGTTGTGTAGCTCGTAGTGCAGCCCCATCCGCACCACTACGTTATAGGTTGTAAACCATGACTGAACAAGAGCTGCTGAGGTTTAGAGACAAATCAACATATCAAAACTTTTTCCAGCCAAGATCAGGCTCACCGTGAGGCAAACAGTCAACAGGTCTAACAATAATAATAATAATACTAAGACACGAAGAAGAAGAATCATGTGTACCACAATGAAGATAAAGGCGTATTCATGCTTACCTTTAACAGGCACAGTGTGAAGTTAAATGTCACATGTCAGATCGGGGAAGTGTCAGAGAGAGAGACGGCAAAGGCTCCCGCTGAGCTGACAACAGTGTTTATATTGACGGTGCATACTGAGCTATTATTGTAGATGAACACAAATAACAAATAAGTCAGTCTGGAGTGTTGAAGAGCGTGAAAATTGATGCTCTTGCAACATTCGCCATTCGTGACATTTCCATGCTCATCACTGCTCCAAAAATAGCGCGGCATTGAGGTAGGAAGCGGTGTGTGTGTGTGTGTGTGTGTGTGGAGGGGGGGGGTTTGAGTAAGAAATGTTGCGAGTTGGAAGGAGGAAGTGGCGGAGGGGGAAAAGAGGGGAGGCATTCGCTTGAGGACAGGGACATGATGATGATGAATTTGAAGTACGATCTCCACTAAACGAGACAGCTAATGTGTGACCTTTGCTTCGCCCTAATCATGGCTCTCATCACACGGCCATGCAGGCCAGTCCAAACACACACACACACACGCACACAGAGTTCTCATCACACTCTCGAAGGTGCCGAGGGCATAAATGATTAGCCAGATGAGAGGAGCACGGCCTTTTAGCAGCTAATCACCCTCTCACTCTCCACTATCATAGAAATTAAATCATACTTCTGTTTCTTTCTCACACACGTTTTCCCTTCATGCCCTTCTCGGAACTTCTCTTTTTTGCCCATCCTCTCTGCAAACCCTGCTTTTGGATTATTCCTATGTAAAGTTAATTTCCATTTTAATCATTATAAATAAGGTTAATGTCCGCTTGTTCATCACAAATTAACTGCAGATGTTAAAACAAAATAGTTCCCCGTTTTTTTTTCCTCCCCCTTTTTCTCCCCCCAGCATCCCATCCCTTTTCTCTCCTCAAATCTTTCTCTCCTCTCACTTTAAGAATGTCTCTCCATTTCCCTCATTTCCCTTCCAATTTATTCCTTCCCGCATTGAAACAAGTTCTCCCTTTCATCCTCCCCTCACTTTTTCTTTTTTTCCCCCGTGGATAAAAAGACAAATCTTTATTTTATCTCCGCCATTCCTCTCTCTCGTTCATCAACTGCGTGCCTTTAATCCATCTTCCTGTCTCCAGCCCCAGGATCCAGCTGCGTATGGCGCTGGCTCAACGCTAGTGGAGAGCTCTAAACACTACCTGAGGATACGCTACACGCTCCTGCCTTACCTCTACACGCTTTTCTACAAAGCCCACACCACGGGGGAGACTGTTGTGCGTCCCGTCATGCATGAGTAAGTCGTTCAAATGCACCGCGCTGTCAAAGCTCCACGAAGTTCAGTCGGGGACATTTGTATCAAGGAATTGACCATTTAGAGCAAATGGCCCTGATGTCTGAGATTTCTTGGAGAATCCGAGGTGTGTCGAGGAGTCTGTTGAGAGAGCTGATTCCTACAGCCCAAATGATTGCCCCCCCCACCCACCCACCTAATAACCATCAGCGGATTCAAGGGAATTATTCTTAACTATATTTATGTAAACGATGTGAAGCAAAGCATGTGGCACGGCCGTTTGAATGCCTGAAAAACCCTCTAATCTGTCAAAATGCTCTGAATGTTTTCTTGAGATGTACATGTGGGGAAACACGAATTCTTATCTCAGCACGAGATGAAAAGTGCAAAATAAAATTATACAAAGACGATGTGGAAAAAGACGCTTGCAGGCCTCTTCTCAACACAAACATAATTCACAATGAACAGGGATTTAAATTTATTGTGACAAGAGCGAGCATAAGGAAGAGTTAAAAGGCCAACATGAGTTGACAGAAACACCAAAAACAAATCAAACCACCAGCAAAAAATGAAACCATTCGGAGGTTTGTTTGTTTGTTTTATTGTACATTTATTTTTTTTGCATTAGAAGAAGAAGGTAAGCATGTGCCAGACAGCACCACGGGAAAGTCATTCAACTGCAGCACTACTGATGAGCACACAGGGATCTCAGAGGTTAATACACAGAGATTTAACAGCACAACAAACTGAGCATCAAGTAACACAACATCACATGCAAACACACAAAACACATGAACGCCAATCACTGTCAGTCATCATCCCAAATTCAGTCTCCAACAGTAAAATCGGAGCAGCAAGGCTGAACACATTAACACCCAGTAACAATACATGGTGATGCACAGTGATGTAATAATCAGGGGTGGGGAAAATATATGGCAATATATCATGATACTTTTTCGTACGAGAAAATATCGATTATCTTCATATTGATTTAAAAAAAGATGTTAAAAAGTCATGTTTCGGGTTGATTGTGAAGAACTACCACTCCGCAAGAGGCTGCTGTAGCACTACCTCGCTATGCAGCATTTCCTGAAGCGATGAGTAATTAACATTTAACAATACAGGACGAAATTGATTTATGTAATGTGAGACCTACACAGACCTTTTAAGCCATTAACTTATTTTGATGGCCTCTTTCAGTGGCAAAATAAAAAACCAACCATGAATCAACAGAAAAAAAGTTCATTTGTGAATCTAAACATATATAGGCCATTTTTATACACTTTTTTTCTCCCACAGAGTTATTCCTCCCTCCTACACGTCCATTACAATTACATGCAAATTGAACACTAAAGATGGGAAAAAATATCGATATATCAATATATTGTGATACCACAATATCGCAATAAGGTATCGTATTGTGACTCAAGTAACGTGATAACGTATCGTATTGCACCCCTTGTAATAATACAGCTGCTGGCCTGGTGACATCAGCAAGCAAACACAACATGCAGAGATTTGGCCAAGTCACTTACATAGAATAACAGAACACAATTACAGACATTTAGCTTATATCCTAACCATGCTCACAAATAAAGTTGAAAGAAAGAAAACGTAGATTCGCCACTGTTTATTGTATTTCCTTATCTCTTGTATTTATTACTTAATGTGCCGCTCTTTGCCCTCTTTAATGCCCCTTGGGAATAAATTAAGATTTTTTCTGATTCTGATTCTGCAAAGTCAGATGAAACTGAGCTGAGGTTTGCTCCGGCTGTATTCGACTTGCTGCAGCCACTCACTGAAGGTCACAGCGGAGAGTGAAGCAGAGGGAACATGTAACCAAACATTTGGTGAAACACTACCCACTAATGTCCACAGAGGCCACCAAAATCAACATAAATGAAAAGTTCATCTGAGCTGCTTTAAATTGAAAAGTCTTGCATGAATAATGAATGATGAGTTCAACCGTTTAATATATATTGCCCCAAAAGTTGTCACAGAACAGTGGCAGTATATAGACAACAACGTGGTGGGTTTACACAATGAGTGTACTTTGAAACACATCTTACAAACTTAATGGAAGTCATATTGATTGATTGATTCTTTTTTGTCACCCCCAAGGTTCTTCTCAGACAAAAACACATGGACAGTGGATCGCCAGTTCCTCTGGGGAAAACACCTGCTCATCACACCTGTACTGGATCCGGTGAGCCAACATGCAAACATAAAAAAAACAAAATGTCCCAGAATACAGAATAGACACACAGTTTGAACGTGCTTTGATCCTTCAAATACATGCGATCACTCAAAATGTATCCCAGCGAGGCTCAGAAGCTACCATATGCAGCACGTACAGGAACATTTAGCACTCAGAGAAATGTGTCTTGCAGATGATGCAGATGAGACGATCAGTTACTCGCGCACACAGACACTGACAGAGTCATAAGCACACACACCCTGACCTCCACAGGGAAAACATGACATGGGATTTTCTTTGTTGCCCTCCCCTTCTCTCATCCCTCTTTCTTCTCTCTTTCATATCCTCCCTCTTTTCTCTCAGCTCTAATGAGAGCACTGACCTCATTACTAGCAGATTAGAAGTGTAGATAGGAGTGTGTATGTGTGTGTGTTTGTGCATGTTTGTCTCAGTGTGTGCGCGCGTGTGTGTGTGCGTGCGTGTGGCAGTGCGTACAAGTGAGTGTGCGTGCCTGCGTGTGCCTGTGTGCATACACGACGATTGCGGTCATGTCAAAGTGGCCTGATTAATAAGCAATTTAGCATGGCCTCTTGTGAATTACAGAATAGTGGAAAGCGAATTGGATTCATAGTGGGGCCGGGGATAAAGTAACTTCAATCAGTGTGATTGTGGAAAAGTTTCTAATGCAGAAGTGGAGGGTTTATGCTTGCAGTGTGCTCAGGGTCTGAGCTGTCCTGAGGGTGGGGAAAGAGAGGGGCCATGAGGTGACACTGCAGAATGTCATTTCTGTTAATAACAGAGAAAAACAAAAATAGCAGTCAAAGGTGCACCTGCTTTGGGTCTTTTCAAGGTAGAGGCATGGCTAAATTGTGACGCAGCTGAAAACAAGGTAGGATAAAAACCTTTAAAAAGGTAGTTTAAAAAGCAATGTGCTTTGCATCAGAGTGCCCTGATAACTGAATAGAAAGAGAAGGATTAATTCATTTATTTTCTATACCTGCTTATCCTGAGCACACGGGGTCACAGGGGTGCTGCAGCCTGTCTCCACTGTCTTGGGCGAGAAGTGGGGTCCACCCGCAGGGCTGACATTGAAGGGCAGACAACCACTCACACTCACACCGAGCAGCAATTTAGAGTTGCCAGTTAACCTAACTGTCTCATCCGGGGATTAAACCCAGAATCCTCTATCTGTGAGGCGACAGTGCTAACCGCTACATCACCGTGCCGCCCCGAAAGAGAAATATCAGTAATAGAAATGAATTTCCATGGAGGAAAACCACGACCTTGCTTTTGATGTTGCAGAAGTGTCATGAACACATTCGCAGCACTTTGGATAAAGTTATTCAAGAAACGTTTGCTGGCCGCGTTTCCACCAAATCAGATGGAAATCGTTTGGGAGAGAATGTAGGCAACTGCAGTTTGGTTACAAGGGATCGGTCGCTGATATGTACAGAGGAAGCATCCAGCCTCACACTTATCAATTAATGCATCGCGTCTAAACCAGTCACTCACAGCTCCACCTAACAGTATACCGCTGGAATGAGGAACACAAGTCGGTTTTTTTTCACTGCTTGAAGGACTTCAAATTCAAAATCGATTCCCCCAACATATCATCTGCAAGCAGAGTTTGTAAGCTTTTCAATAACACTTGTTCATGTGCCCAGAATTTGAGTCAAACCAAACAGGCGCAAAACACCAAAGATGCACCATGCTGCTTGATCAATACTGACAAGGCCCCATACTGAAGTTCGTCTCCCAGCTCTGCATACTGAGGTTCATGGCCAGGAGAAAAACACCAGAGGTACAAGTCAGCAGGCAAAACCTCTGTACCTAATAGAAATGCTGACACACTGTACCTGTGTCCTTATGTCTTACTGAGTCTGACTCTCACATATCGTAGAGCTTTCTCTTTTTTTCCCCCCTCCCAGGTGTATGCAAATATCAAATTACTAAACATTGCCCGCTGTGTTTTGACATGAAAACCTTAATCTGCTGTAGAGATGCTGCATAGTGCATTGACACGCGCTTCGGAAACACGCCGGACCTCTGCAACACCACTCGAAAAGGATTCTCTGAAAGCGACAGATCTGATGCAGCTGAATATTCATCTTTTGCGGCGGCAGGGTGCTGCTGAGCCGCGCCGCTGCAGTTTAAGCCAGGCTGAGACCAGGCATTAAGAACTGAGTGCCTACTATCTGTTATGGATGCACCAGGCTGTGAAGGGCCACATGAAGAGATAGTGTCAGCCACTTGAGTAAGGTCACAGGATGATCTGTAACAACCCTTCACATCCCGCCGTCACTTTCCTTTTTCATTATTCTCATCTCTCTCTGTCTCTTTCTATTTATCGCTCTGTCCGCCTGCCTCCCCCTTCTTTTTCTAATGATGCTCTTGCTCTATCGTTCAGATCAGTCGATGCTCTAACCTTGATCTCTGTGATAAACTGGGGAGATCTCCTACACTCTCTCTCTCTCTCAGTCATCCCCTCTGGTCTTCATCCACGCTTCCACTCTCCCTCCTCTCGCCTATTACTCCCCTTTCTTTTTAGCTCATCCTTTCATCAAACGTTGGTTCCCTTATCTCATCTGCATTCTCTTAATCAGCTGCTGTCAACTCACCCTTGTGATCCCATTTCATTTCATCCCGTATCTCTTTCCCTCTCTCTCTCTCTCTCTCTCTCTTCCTCTCTCTCCCTCACTGCCCCTCTCATCTACCTCAGCTACCATCTGATCATTCTGCCAGTATGAATCTTTGGCCCACCTGATCAAATCTTACCTTATGGCTAACTGGGCTTCAGTACTTCAAATGAGGAGAGCGGCCTCACGCCTTGTCCCTCTCAATCACAGTTAGCAGCCATGCTAAGTCCTGCAGTCCCTTCCCATTTGTCAGGGTGCTGAGTGATAGGCGCCGCGAGCAAATCAGACACCAGAAAACGAGGTATACGGGGAGCATCCATTTCCCCAGGCTGTCATCCCACAGGCTGCGGAGAGGCTGTGACAGGTGATCTGCGTCAAACTGTGAACGCGGCCCCCAAAGAGGATATTAAGTCATTTAATGTGGTTAGCAGGCCATTATGGCAATATGTCTCTATCATATCTTACCCCTTTTAATGTTTCACATGCACTTTTTTGGACTGTTTTGCTTTTCAATTTGCTCTCACATGCCTCTATTTAATTATCCTTTGCTCCCTAATCTCTTAGCTGTTTTTTTTTTCCTGGCTTCCTGTCACCCCCTTCTTTCCTGCTCCTAATAACAGGCCCCAGAGGGCCACAAAATAGGACATGCCGCCGAGCAGAAAGAGGGAGCACGATGTTGGTGCCATCAGCGCCTTTGACAGACGGCCTTGGCCTACACAACTGACATAGTGTATTTCACAATTTGGTCTGTTTTGAGAAGGACCTGTGGTTCGCTCTTTCTCTCGCCGTGCTCCCTGTGTTTATCTCTCTCTCTCTCCTTCTGTTCTGCCCTGTCAGAGGGAGCAGGGAAGTGACAACGCTATCAAAGGCTTTGCGCTCTTTTATTGATTGCTCCTGTCTGTCCACCACCTTAAGCCATGAAAGGGTGTCACCTACCAGTCGTCGCTTGATGCTGTCTTTTCCATCATCTGTTGCGCCCGTAGACTGAAATGTCACAGGGGCTTTGTGGAAACTTTATATCAGATGATAGGCAGTTTTAAAATAACTCTCCTTGATGGAAACATTTTATCTCCTTCTTATGTATTATTAAGTTGCAGTGATTTATAGCGGCGAGGAATATCCACGCTTCCTTTGTGGTGCATCGGAGCTCCTCTCCTCATGTTTTAGCCTCGTAAGATTAAAGTGTCAGGACTGGTGCAGTGAGCTGAAGCGGCTCTTACAGTCTGCAAACACAAATCAAACACAGGCATGCTTTCACACAAAACACAAAAGCTGATGCCTTTTGATCTCTGCGCCACAAATCAGAGGGATATAATGCTGCCTTTAATGGCAACAGCAAACATTTAGATCACTGTTCAGATATGCACGCACATAACGAAATATTCTGTCCTTGTTCTCTGCAGGGTGTGGACAGGGTGCGTGCTTATATCCCAGATGCTGTGTGGTACGACTATGAGACGGTAAGGTTGTTCTGTTCACTCTGAAATATATTTCCTCTTCAGCATATCAATTTCCTCCCCAGATGTGTCACAGGGGAAATTATCAAAAGGGTGATCATTGTAATTACGATAACTGCATCTGGCAAAGTTGTTGTTTTTTCCTACCTGTGCATTAATTCATATTCCTATGCATACATATAGCCCAATTGTTGCTGAGATATTTTCTTTCAGAGATTAAAAAGGAACATTACAGAGCAAGAAACTAATTGCTCTCCTAGTGAAATGCACATAACATAAATAGCATTGTATTATACATTATGATGGCCATAAAATTCGAATCTAATACGCAGTGTAAGAAAACTCAATTTATAGTTTAATAAGACGACGCCACATGGGTGTTTCTTATGTTTTTTCCTACCCAATTTACATGCATTAAGGTGGTGCGGCATTAAAAACACCTTTGCATACAATGATATCTGATCTAAAGGCCAAAAAATACCACAGTTGATCTTAGGAAACATATAAGCCACATGACAAACAGTAACATGACAAATAAGCTAAACAGGATAAATTGCAGGGCTGTTGTATTGTGCAGCTGCCCCTAATTGACTCGCAACATAAATGCGTAGCACTTAACAAAAAATTATTGCACGGGGGCTCATAAACATTATAGTTACATTAGTGGAATTAAACACAAGAAACACGTATCACATGAAAGTCTTTGCCTCGAGTTCTTTGTTTGTGACTGCGAGACGAGAGCGATAACACGGAGCGAGGGAGAGGACAAAGATAGAGTGAACGAGGGGACAGGGAAGAGAGGAGAGGGACTATCTCCCTGACAGAGAGATAAAAGAGGTGTTGAGCTCCTTTGGGACCTTAGTTGGGCGTCACAGTGGCAATGTAAAGCGCCCACTGATCAGATGAGCGATTAGATTGGCTGTCTTGCCGCCAGCCCCTTGTCCTGGTTGGTCCCCTGTGATTATCTGGGTAGGTGGATGGAAGGGTGATGGTGAGGGTGTGGGTGGGGGGCAGGGGGGGTATTGATGTAGTGAAAATGACCATGAAAAACAAGTTACGGGGGAAAGAAATAATGGAAAAACAGAGGGACGAAGGAGCAAAAAACAGACGGGGTGGAGGGCGAGCGGAGAGGAAGTGGGGGAAAGGACAGTTCCCAGAGAGAGAGGAAAGGCCGGGATGAGAGAGAAAGACAAAAAGAACAGAAGGGGGATGATAATGACGGTATGCAGAGGAATGGGGCGATGGGAGGATTGGCCAGCAGGAATAAAGCGAAGAAGAGAAGACAAGGATAGAGAAGACCTCCTTAAGGCAGACAATGAGGGGGTGATAAGATCTGAAATTGCTTGTAGACGCTCCACTAACTCCAGCCCACACACTCGCCCATACTCTACTGTACTGAATAAAATGGTACATGCAGACACACATACACACACACACACACACACCTCCATGGGAATGGAAGAAAATGGGATAAAAAAAAGAATTAGAGCATCACAAGAGAGAATAACAGGACGTGGAGAAGGAAGTAGGTAGAAAGAGAATGAGAGGAGATGGAGAGAAGAGAGTTTTAAATTGTTTTAGGCTGGTCTGAGGATTCAGTCCTGAGGGGCTCAGAAATTAACTGTGCTCTATCTGGGCCCGCAGAGAAATGAGCGGAGGGGCAGAGAGAGAGAGAGAGAGAGAGAGGGAGACAGAAAGGGAGAGAGAAATTTGTTTCCTCATCTTAAGTAAGTGCTTCT
>JAOXYL010000059.1:17155018-17165105 GCA_028564955.1 Terapon puta
TTTTTTTTTGTCATACATTTTGGTTTTAACACTGTAAACAGGAAAGATGTGTTTGTGTTGTCTATAATGATCCAGGCCACATTCAGAATTACACAAATTAGCGTAATCATCTCAATCTTACATAATTTGAAGACAGTTGGATTAGATTTAGGTGAAGAGAAAAGAGAACAAAAAGATCAGGGACTATCATTACAAACACACTTAGAGGGAACATGCAGCCGCGGGAGATGTATAACTGATATCTTCCAGCTATCCGCGGAAACACAGTCTTGTCGAGTCTTTATGATCGTAATCGCCACAGTGAAACTGCGTTTGTCCTCATGGGGAAATTTCCCCCCCACCGCAGGGACGGCAGATCACAGAGCTGGGGATGCTCGGCACCTTTGGGCCTCAAGCCCAGGTGCTTTAACTCGGGAATTGTGTAGTATTTTTGCCGGCATGCTGAGTTTAACATTCACAATTAATTGGCTAATTTGCTCCTAAAATGAATGTACTTTATTTAAGAGGGAGGAGACAGCTTTACAGTCCACTTGTTGCCAGTGTATAAGACAAACCCCTGAGTGCCTCTTCTCTGTGCAGCGCCCTGCTGAATGTGACCGGTAAAAGAGGCATAGTGGTGACCAGGTCCACTTACCCCTCCAGTGGAAAATGGGCTGGACATTGGCTGGGAGACAACAATGCCAGCTGGGACCAGCTATACAAATCCATTATAGGTACATACGGACATCTACTATGAGCACACTCTTGGGATAAAACTTGCATTGCAGTGAGTAATCTGGCAAAATGAGAGAGAGGGAGCTTGCAAACTGTAAAACGAAGAAAAGAAAAAGGGGTCCTTGATTTGGCATAACTCTTTTGCTTTGTTCTGCAGGCATGATGGAGTTCAGTCTGTTTGGCATCCCTTACGTAAGTATCATCATCCGATCTTGGTTTTGACAAGACATAATCTTATTGATGTGACCTTGTCCTCTCTAAGTAGATTACAGCGGCCTGAGCGATGTTATTTTGTTTGCTTTGATCAAAGGACATCTCGAGATACAATGTGAGGCATGTCATTACAAGCCCCGCCCCAACCGAGAGGCCCGGCGCTCCTCTGTCATGGCCCATAAAAATGTGTGATTAATTAAGTAGTGTTCAATGAAACTTGCATTTTTGCATCGCTGCCCGCACTTTCTGTGTCTTATCCGCTGTCCCTCTCATGCCCGCCTCTCCGTCATCTCTCATCTCGTCAGCGTGTCTAATAATAATTATCACCTGACACCGTATCGATCCTCGTATGGTGCATCATTCGGATGCCCCCAGCTCAGCCACGGGGTCACATGCGACATCATCACTAACGCGACATCCTTCGCTCTTGCGGCCTCTTGCTCAAGGACGTCTCAGAAACACGATGCTTGTAACAAACATAGCGTGACTCCGGTTCCTGTGGTTGGAAGGTGCTTTTTTTTTCATAGCCACACCTGCATCCTGGCACCCATATCCCTGCCCTGCATCTCCTTACTCCCTCTCCCGCACACAGACACTGATCCTTTTTTATTTTGGTCTCTCTGTTTCAGACCGGAGCAGATATATGTGGGTTCTTTAATAAAGCTGAGTACGAGATGTGTCTTCGCTGGATGCAGCTGGGTGCCTTCTATCCATATTCACGCAACCACAACGGCAAGGGTAACCCGGTGAGTGAATTCACAGCAGCAGGAAAACATAGATATGCACTGGCTTTGTTTCACACCGATGGCCAGCTAGGATCCATAACTGAACCACTGTAGCTTGTTTAATGTTTGGTATGGTTTACTTTAGTGTTGGTAGTTGAGATTGTGACATTTCCAGGAAATTCTCACCAAATTTTACACGTACTTGCAGGAACAATTTTCCTTTTGTAGTATAGAGCTTGCCAAAATGGCTACATGGTGCAGATTTGTTCTGCCAGTCTACACGGTAAAACCAAAAATCGAAATCAAAATGGGCCAATCTTTGCCCCAGATGTACTCAGGACTTTTGAAAAATACAAAAGAAGACCCAAACTCAAATGAAAATGGAGATTTTTTTTTTTTACCATAATCAATAATTATCCACACCTCTGTGTCTAAAAGTAAAGGTATTTTTTCAATTTCTGTCCCATGAAAACAGTGATACAGTATATTCCCACAAAGTAAGTAAAAATTTTAGAAACTCCCTGGAAATCTCTCTGCTGAATTGTGCTTGTACACAAATATAGCACAGGGCAATGATTTCACTTTTCTTAAAGGAACCCAAGCTGACAGATGACCAGAAATCACTTTCAACTAGCATGTTCTTGTGCTCTGAAATTATATTCTCATGTTATATGACTGCAGTTACATAAAGATAAACATTTACCCAAAAAATGAAGAAAAAGACAAAAGGAACGTTACTTTCGCTACTCGTCTTTCTCTTAATCTGCGCCTGACATACACAAACGCACAAAAAGATAGACCTGTTTGGTGCTGTATTGTCGGTGGCATTCATCCTAGTGGTGACCTTTAAGAGCGTTGGAACACATCTGAGAAATCCAATAACGCCCGTCCGGAGATCGATCCCACCGGGCGAACTTTCTCTGCACTGGAGTCTGCAATACTAGACAGAACACAGCTGTGTGTGAGTGTGTGAATGTGTGTGTGTGTGTGTGTCAGTGCCTGTGTGTTTTAACGGCATGGAGTGGGGATATAATTGAATTCTCAAGGTGATCTGGGCACCACCGCACACCACCTAACCTCCACTCCACACATACACCCCATG
Organism: Terapon puta; assembly: GCA_028564955.1. Classification (NCBI taxonomy): domain Eukaryota; kingdom Metazoa; phylum Chordata; class Actinopteri; order Centrarchiformes; family Terapontidae; genus Terapon; species Terapon puta. The sequence goes on from JAOXYL010000059.1 coordinate 17,157,773, forward strand.
ATTCCAATCATTTAATAATGGCTTGCAAATGGGTGTTTAAACATGGAGAAAATTGATAGAAAACACACACACACACACACACACACACTGGACAGGAGAGGGTGGCACGAAATGACAGTTTGAGAGGAAGAGGCGAGAGCAAAAGCGGTGGGAGAACGGCGCAGGTATTTATACCAAACGGGATGAAAAGGATGGAGGGATCGGCGAGCGCAAGACTGACAACCACATACAGATAAAGGGGGCAGGGTAGGGGAGGAGAAGTTCATAGGCCATGAGACAGAGAGAGAGAAAGAGGGGGGGGAAATGATGGGGGATAAAATCGGCGAGGAATAAAACAAGATGGCAATTTGGCAAGTTAAATTCTGGTGACACGGGGCGGTGATAAGGATGCAAGAGCCGGGACGAGGCTGAATAAACAATTTACATATTTTTGAACCACCTGCGATCAAGTCGGAGGAGCGACGGGAGGAAGGAGGGGAGGGGGATAAAACACACATCAAGACTGAGAGATGGCAGAAAAGGGAATCAAGGTTGGCTATTTGTGTCACCTACTGTAAAAAAAAAAAAAAAAAAAAAAAAAAAAAAAAAAAAAAAAAAAAAAAAAGAAAAAGCATTATTTTTTTCCAGCCGACCATATAAAATCCCCGATCATCAGACGGTTAGTGACTGTAACCTCCAGTCTGCTTAACAAGGCGTTTGACAACAAAGTATTAACGCCACCAACCACACCAGAGGGTACACAAGGTCAGAGACGGCAGAGAGAGAAAGAGAGGGGAGAGCTTTTTGCAGAGTCATTCCCCGAGCTCCGTCACGCCTAGTGTCTCTTTGCCCTCAGACAACTTTCAATATTGACCTTGAGATAATTTCACTGCACCAGCAATATACTGCAGGGTCCACAGTCATATCGGAACAGCGCGAAATTAATTAAACAAGATATATTCTCCACCGACAGTTGTTTCGGCAGCGTAGTCATATTGTGTCATGTATATTGTTATTCACCCAAAGGGACATATTGTTCGTCTAAATATATTTTCTTCTTCTTCTTTTTTTTATGACACCAGCTCTGCAATGCAAAACAGAAACTCAGAGGTTTATGAGATGGGGCAAGCAAGTAGATTCCAGACAGATAAATGAAGAGAAAGAGCAAGCGGAGGAGAGAAAAGATGAGAAGGGCTGACGCAGCCAGATAACCTCATTTTTCCTCGAGGCCGCGCGGGGCGAGCACGAGCGCGCGCGCATACATATCTGTCTGCGATCAGTGTGTGTCACAAGGCCTTTTGCCACCATAAATGTGACCATAAATTAGGGGAATTCGCAAGATGGATCCTCCGTCTGCGTCTCAGTGTTCGGCGCTCCCCGCTCTCATCTCTTCATCAATCCCTCCTCTGGTTTCTAACAGATGAAAAGTCTACCTCCAGGGCCCGACAGACAGCACTGTAACTGTCGAGTCATGCAAGATGTGTGCGGCTGAATGTTAAAAAGTAGGAAAGACATTTTTCGCGGACGTGATCTTCCTGGTGATCCGACCTCCTACATATTGACTGCATCAAACCAGAATCATTCATTTGTGCTGCCTCTGACTGTGTATTTGTGGGCTTAGCGGTGAATTATCATCAGTATCACCAATATGGCCTTGAGCTGTAGGATTTGACTGTCAGGCTGTAACTCTGAAACTATTCTCAACTATTATTTGTGCTCACAATATTTATTTTCTTTTTATCTATAAAATGTAATTATGTATTAAAAATGTCTGTCACGCTGTCTCACAGACCACGGCGACGTCTTTAAACTGACAAGCAAGCTGAAAAGCCAAAGAGATTTATTTCAATATAAGATATGATACATATGATTTAGCAAAGAGAAAAGTGGCAAATTGCAACGGCAGAGAACATTCTGCTCTTGCTTTTGAGAGAAGAGGGAAGATTGAGAGTTCAGGGTACAAAACAAGCAGTTATGACAGCAGGACATTGGTAACTAGAGTTACCTTGCGAATGAATGAAAAAAAAAAAATCCATCACATAAAGCAATAATACATCATCGATCCAGCACGTCTCTACATGACAGCTTTTCAGGAACTCCTGTGTGTCTTGACTGAACGAGGGCCACAGTGCTAAACTGAGTTTGCCCTTTGTTGGACTTAGTCGGCCGTCTAACCAGAGCTGTTTGCCTCACATATGTCATCGGTGCGCTTAGCTTCTGCAGACTTTGAACTGCCATTTGAGCTCGTCGGCATCTGAGGCAAGCTTGCGCTTTGTCCACATATCTGCAGACTTTCCCAAATCCCGCCTCTGGAGATGGCAAAGGAGTCACGTCACCAGACACCGGACTTAAATCCAGACCCAACATAAAGTTGTACGCTAGACATATAAAACCTGTGAAACCGTCCAACAAAAGTCCACACGCTTGTTTGATGGGTGCAATTTCGCCGTAGCCCGGAGCTATGTCAGAGCAGCGCCGCGGCTGAATATCTATCAGTTGTCAGAATGTTCCCATAATGCATTGATCCTCACTGAATCATTCCTTCTGTATTTGTTTTTAATTTGATTTTGTGTTTGAAGCTCCCCATTATCAAGTTCCTCCTTTTTATCTCACCCAGCGCTGATCACCGCCTCAGCAGGCTAATATTCAATGCCACACTCCATCTCTCCTCTTACATCCCGTCGGGCATTGCATATTAGAAATAAGTGAATAGATTACATTTGAAAAACCAAACCTGACTGGAGCCTGAAGCTTTACGCAACAAAAGCGCCCGAAGCCATCCCCCAAAAACCCAATACTTTGTCTTGACTCATTTGATTTGGGTCAGTTGTAAAAACTCTCCCGCGTCCCTCTTAGCTGTACCTGCATCATAACTGGATCCATCCTCTCCTTCATTGTGAAAGCAAAGCGAGCTCCTGCTCACTCATTCAAATTCATTTGATCGGTCTTTCTCTTTCTGTTTCACACACACACAAAGGCACTGACAACTCACCATGGTAATTACTACCCGGTGAACACGTCTGATTGTAAGGCATGAGGGTGCAAAAGGAGGGTTACTAAAAAGGGAGGCAGGTAGAAGAACTCCTGGGCTTCCAGATAATTACAATCTTGTAAATTTCCTCAGAAAATTAAATGATAATCTGGTAAACTCCTTAGGTCATAAGATAATGGAAATGTTCTGAATTCAATCATGTGCTGTTAGGCCTGCACTTAGTAACCACTGGGCTACAGTTAATAACTATTATCAAATATGACCCAGCTAAATTGCAGCTGCGAAGGAAATGTCTGTCATTTCATTGGTGCCTGGGATGATTTTCATGATTGTATCACATGATTGTTTTTTTTTTCCTTTCCGTCTTAAATCGGAAGACAGGAGGCATGCACACACACGCAGATTCACACTTTACGGCATAGCTCTCCCACACACATTCATACACACATATGCAAATGCGGTACGCACCGAAGACACACACATGGTATCATAGAGAGGAGCATATGGTGATGACACGCTTGAGATGAAAATCCTCAAGATCCTCAGCATGTGTGTGTGTGTGTGTGTGTGTGTGTGTGTGTGTGTGTGTGTGTGTGTGTGTGAATTTGTGCTTGATTATTGTCCTCACTACAGCCCCCCAAAAATGAGCTAATACATTTAGACTGGCCCATATCTACAGAATGACAGAACACCGTGTCCTCTTTTTCCGTCCTTGTCTCTTAAGGGGACACTTGTTGCCAATTAAAATGAGGTAAATGTCAGTACAGTGTGGGGCACAGAATAGTTTGGGCATCATTCATCAGTATAAATACGCGAAGGCCACTTGAGTATTTTGGGCGTGCTACAAACCGGGAGGTGTTGCTGTCAGTCTCTCTCCACACCTGGTTAAACTTTAAAGTTATTCATTTTCAGTGTGTCATGAAATCCAAATAGGAAAGAGTCAATGCTGCAACCACAATGCCAAGAAAAGAAAAACGCAGCTGTGTGTAAATGTGCATTTATTTCAGGGTCAAATCTAAAAGTAGAACGCCCATACTTTTAACTGGGAGAAATGAACCATCGACGGAGATTTTGACGCGCGTATCTGTTGAAAGAGTGAACCTGTTTATTCAAGCGCTGACAACACGTCTCTAGCTACACACACACACACAATCGAGTCGGCACATGTTGCTCGGGGATTTCGACAGCTTGCTGCCCCTGAAGGAGACTGTCACCTGATCAACTAAATATCTCATCAGTAACTAGGCTCCAAACATAGAAACTAGGGGACTCGTCAGATTGATACTCGTCTTAAGAGTTTGACTTTAGCCTTCATCCTAAAAGCCTTTTTCTTTTGTAAGATTTAAACTGAAACATGACATCATGTAATCGACCAAACAAGGGTTTTCTAGATTTAATAACAGTGTAAACTAATTTTTTTTTTCGTCACATGGCTGCATACACACGGACAAACCAGCTGCTTTCGGTTTACTCTTTGTCAGAGACACGCAGCTTTACCTTCAGTTTTAGAGCATATATGTAGCCATCATACATATCCAAGATCCTGGGTAGACATGGGAAACATTAAAAAGCAGCATTTTCAACCAGGTAGAGGAAGATGGCATTAGCCCCATTGTCTTGCTGGGTTCAGTTGATAAAAATCAACCAACAAATGCTTCTCATTCCAGCCAGAAAAAAAATTATGGTTGTTGTCATTTTAATCTGTATGTTTGCTGTGCAACAATGGAAATCCTCACTGGCTTAGCAACAGCCCCTAAGTGGGCGAGGATGAGCGAAATAACAATCAAGAACTTCAGCGAGAAAGCGCCAGAATGAGTCCGTAATTACAACTTTTATGTTCTTATTTTTCTGTCAGAGACAAGATCCTGTCGCTTGGGATGCCAACTTCGCCAAGGCGTCCCGGGACGTCCTAAACATCCGTTACACACTCCTGCCCTACCTGTACACGCTGATGTATGAGGCTCACGTCAAAGGAAACACGGTGGTCAGACCTCTGTTGCACGAGTAAGCACGGACACACCGCACACGCTGGTCTGCCAACACATCTGACCACCTAATCAAATCACTGAGTTAATACCACGGATGGGTTTTCTTTCCTGATTTGCTGTCAAGATGACCTGTTTTTATACTATATTGCTTTCTCATTAGTATGCAGAATATTGTTTGCTCATTTAAATAACTTGACAGGGTGAGAAACCGCCATTAAGAAGCCCTTGAGCAAGGCACTTTCAGTCTCAGACCCTGTGAGACTGTTTAGACGCCAGCCGTAGATGACTGTGGCTGTACTTGGCAGCTCCCAGATGTGGACGTGTGGAGAAAAAAAAAAAAAGAGAAAAAAAAAACATATTTATTCATTCTAAGAGACTCTTCTAAAGTCACAGATGGTATTTAAGGAGCTGGCAGGGTGAGTCTGGCAGGGTATTTGGCTTGCATCTTCAAACCATTGAATTCTGAATGAGCACTTGAATAGTCGTCTGGGCTGAGGACACAGGAGAGAGCGGCGGTAATTTCTTTTTTTTCAGTCGGACTTAATGGCATCTGTGCTGGTGTGTCGCAGGTTCGTGAGTGATAAAGCTACATGGGACATCCACAGGCAGTTCCTCTGGGGACCTGCCCTGCTTATCTCCCCGGCCCTCGACCCGGTATAAACACACATAAACACACACTCTAGATTTATTTATTTATGTATTTACTCATGTTATTATGCACTGATAAACACATCACAGGTGCAACTTTTCAAAGACAACTGTCCGTCTTCTCTGCCTGTATGATTTGGTCAGACTCGCTCTTTTGATTAACTGACTTTGTGATTGACAGGGAGCCCGGATTGTGGATGCCTACGTTCCTAACGCTCGCTGGTACGACTTCCACACGGTGAGTCGATGTCTGGAACCACCAGACCACAGAAAAAAAATTACCACTGCTACTATTACTACTACTACAACTGAACTAAATAGAAATACCAATAAAATTGCTATTCAAACACACCCATGGTGCAGCCATACCAGAGATAACACGAGTATATAGAATAATTACAGTGTCTATTATTGAAAAAGGTTATCACAACTGACAATGTGCAAATGCACAATGCGGCTGTACTTATGATAAAGGTGCGTCTTGTGTTTTGTGCATTCTTAATGCCTAAAAATTCTATTAATAAAAAAACAAATTATGTGTACAGACAAAAAAAAAGAAAGACTTTAACCGCAGCTACAACCAAAACCCAAATGGCAATATTAACAAGAGACATCTTTTGACAACATCATTAAGGAGCTCAACAACTGCAGACGGCGCCTTGATGACAAAAACAAACATCCAATCGCTCTGTCTCTTTCTAGCTAGGGGACTCCCCATCTGTTATAAAGCCAAACAAAACACGAGAAACAACTGTATAAACGGTGGGCGCGGGGCGTTGGAGGGGAGTGGCTCCCTCCATTAAACTTGTCCCCTCAGCATACAGAGGGGTGCGCTGAGTCAGAGCAAAGACCAAGGACAAAGTGGAAATTGCTGGAGAAAAGAAAGTTTGCAAAGAATTTCTTTGGCGCGTAATAAATTACTGAAATGTTTCAGATGTAGCCTTTAGTGGTGTCACATATTTCACAGCGCGCTTCGTGATTTACCGGCGCACAAATGCCAACGTCCCACAAAGGAACTGTTGAATAAAATGAATGGAAATGTGGTGGTGTTTCTAGAACTTTAACAGTATGCAATTGTTCCTGCTTTCATCAGGCCAAATATGTCGGGGTGCGTGGCCAAGTGGTCAGGATGCCTACGGCCTTGGACCAGATTAACCTTCACGTGAGAGGAGGATACATCTTACCCTGGCAGAAACCCGAGAACAATACACACTACAGGTGAGTGCGCACACATCATGGTGGACGCATGGTGACAGCACACAGCTACAGGTCAGCGTCTTGCGTGTTTCTTGTCTTTTTTGGCCTCAGCACGTTATGTTTGAATGGCTCAAAGACCTTCTATCTCCTGGAAGAAAGTAGATAACGTGCGACACATTAAAGTGAAAGTCATCTACCATCGTTAGCACGTGTTAAAAGAAAAGAGGCGGCGAGAGCGACGGAGACAGTTAGAGGGTGATAAGTGTTCCAGCAGCAGTGAGATCAGGTGGATGCCCCCAGCAGGAATGTTAATGTATTTGTCCTCAGCAGCAGGTATAAATAGATGTTGTCCTTTAGCAATCTGCTATCGCCCTCTCTACCCCTTCAGTCGGAGGAATCCTTTAGGACTGATCGTTGCCCTGAGCGACAGTGGAACTGCTCAAGGATCATTCTTCTGGGACGATGGAGAAGGAATAGGTAAGTGAAAGGGTCACCCTTAAACACACACACACACACACACACACACACA
>JAOXYL010000059.1:17168944-17182486 GCA_028564955.1 Terapon puta
TGTGTGTGTGTGTGTGTGTGTGTGTGTCAGTGTCAGTGTCAGTGTTTGTGTGTTCCTCTCGCTCCATATGAGTGCTGGACAATCAGACTGAGGCCATTTTTTACCAAGTGAGAAGATTCAGTCTTCCTCAGTGTTTAAGGGGCTGTCAGGACTTTAGTTAACTGGTGTTTGGTGTGAGTGTGTGTGTGTGTGTGTGTGTGTGTGTGTGTGTCACGCGGGATGAAAGCGCATATGTAAAACTATTCAAATCAAAATCACCCAGCAGAAGATGATCTAGTAAAAGCAAAGAAAAGATTAAAATAATAATACGGTGAATGTAAAACTAATGACACACAGACACTCAAATGTAACATTTTACTCAGCAAAGAGCATTGAATAGACGAGATATTCCACAATATAAACCAAGTACATGATTTGTTTTTGTATTGTATTTAGTCTGTTTCTAACATCTCTCTTTGTCTCTTTGTTTCATCCATTCGCCTCCTCTTTGTCTTACAGAACACCCTGACCAGTGCGATCGTTCACAATGTGCTGCACCCTGCTGACCGGTTGACCCTGGGTGTGGTGAGGGTTTGGGGCGCAGGCACCGTTGAGATCAAACAGGCGACTCTAACAGATTCAGAGGGAGTGCAGCATCAACTGGTCCCGCAGTACAACGCCGACACAGAGGTCAGCAGAGTTCCTGGATGTTCACCATTTAGCTATCATCATAAATTCAGTCTTAGCATAATTTATATCTAAATATTTGTATTTATTGAATAAAGATACTTGAGTTGAATCAGTTAGAGCCGATAGCACTGTCCTCCCCATGTTTTTTTTAAACAGGCTTAGAATGATGTGTTTTCAGCTTTCTGACACTGTGCATCTTCACGGTGATAAACACAACTCTGCAGACTGCTGGCCAGTGTCATCAAACACAGGAAATGGTCTATGACCACAAAAGCTCATTGCATAAATGAAATGCCAGTTTCTGGCAAATTACAGTTATTTCTACGCACATAGTTGCAAATGTAAACTATTAATGTGTGGCATATCCTATTTATTTGTTTGTTTATATTTGATTTAATTTACTATTAAACAAATTCCACCATGCTGCAGCTGTACAGCCACTAAAGGAAAAATGCATTTAAGAAAGCTGAAAAATGTTTCCAGTTTCCAATTCACGTTTCCAATTTTCTCACAGTATTTGCTTAAAATTAACTGCAGACATGTAATATCTTTTTTTTTATGTATTTTTTTTTAGCAAAGTCTTAGGCATCTGTTTACAGAAATGTGAATCGTCTATGTTAATGGAAATATATTAACTAATGTGTATGCAGGCATATGTATTCATATGCATTCCACAAATGTTCTCAGCTAAATTTCTGCTCTAATAACCTCAAAAAATAAACATATTAATCACCGTTCAACATGCCCACAATTGGTGCACTTGCACTTAATTGTTCACTCTGAGCGTTTATATCATAGCTCCATGAGCCTCTTTCATCAACTACATGCGTGCATTTCATAAACACACTCCAGTTTTCAAGTTGATTGAGCATTTCCCTGCCAGTCAAAAACTGTCAACACAAGAGGAAAAAAAAACAACCTCAGGTTCACAACCCAACCCCCTGCTGTGCTGCACTTTGTCATCTAATAACTGTAATCAACTCTGCATTCCCTCTGTTGTTTTGTCATGAACACCGAGCAGAAGACTTGAACTCGGGGCGGCGATTTTTAAAGCTGCTCATGTAAAATGATTGTCACTTCCTCCCGCTCTCTCCATCATCCACTGCAACAGTTGGGCGGGATGAATCGTGACAGAGAATCACGAGGAACTGTGTACACAAAGCCGAAACCACACAGCCTGATACTGCTGCTGTGGTGCAGTTACCTTTTTTTCAGGAGCGTTTGTCAGATTTCCCATAGTTATTGTGTGTGAATCTCCTCCGTAGTCCACTTTAGTTAGACTGAAGGGTCACGGTCAACTACATTAAGCTACACGCGGAAAGGATTTAAAAAAGATTTTACACAAGGACACTTGAGTTGGGTGCACGTTTACAAAAGCAGGGCTCAAGCTGACGTCCTCCGACTGAAGGTCATCTGCTTTAAACACTGGGTGAGGTTGTAGGTGTGGAACTCTGAAGCATAAAAATGCAGTGGTGAATCAGGAAGAGGAGTTCGGGTCATATGAGGAGAAGCTGGAGTACAGAGGGGGATGTAGATGACGCGGTGGAAGACGGGAGCGAGGGCGCGGACCCGTTTGAGGCGGATAATGGGTCAGATGGAGGTTTTACCACAACGAGGGTGTGAAGCGGGTGAGGAAAAGAAGGAGAAGACGAGGCCCCGTCGAAAGAAGATAACATGTGTTCCTTCTCCCCATTTGGCCTGTGATAAAATGTTCCTGTCGAGCTTGTGTACTGTACTCAGTGCACTTATCGGGAGCATGGAAATGATAGCTACAGCAGCTCCATAAATAATCGGAGGTGAAAAAGCCCGGAAGCCTTTGATTTATACTGTTCTTGGAGAAGACGGACAGGACGGGTGCGAGAAGAGACGGCGAGAATTGCAGATGAAGAAAGTCAGAGTGACGGAGGGATTTTGAGAGTGTGTGTGTGTGTGTGTGTGTGTGTGTGTGTGTGTGTGTGTTGGGCATGCGAGGATGGGTGGAGAATAATGAAAAGACAGAGAGACAGTCCATCTTTGGAAAGGAGGGCAGGAAGGACGGAGGGCGGCGGAGAGGGAGAGAGGGAGAAAAGGCATCATAGAAAACAGATGGAGAGAGGAATGGAGAGGTGAAAGAGATAAACAGGAAGAATGAAAGATGGGCGGAGGGAAGGGAGAAAGGCGGGGAGGAAGAGGAAGGGGGGGGTGAGGATGACACAGTAGGCGCATGGTAATAAGTGGTTTTTCAGTGCGAGACAATCCATTCATCTCCTTAAGTATTGTCTGATAGGGCAACAACTCGAAAGAAGCAGCAAGCAGCTGGCTTTGTGTCAATTAAATACACTGAGGTGGGAGAGCTATTTCTGTCTGATGCGGGACAAGATGTTTCATTCTGAACCTGTATAGGCCCGCTCATGCTGTCATTTACAATATCTCATCGCATACATAAGCTTGTTGAGGCTTGCTAGGGACCCATGCTGTTTTTATATGGCAGGAATGAAATGGGATTACGCTCCTTTAGATTGGATACAGGGTACATAGCAGAACGGGGGCAATGTACGGTACATTTTCATACATCCTTCACATTTAGGACACTTAACGTCTGAAGGAAGTTGCAAAAAAAGGAGGAAGTTCCATTCATCCATTTATGTATCCGTTATGTGGCCAGTATAGACTTGAAATCATAAACTGAAATGACCCAAAGTCTTTTTTTTCTCTTTCACATATATTTTTTAAAATAGATTACTGGCCTATGTTTGCATTTACAGAATAAAACCAGATACCAGAGGTGAAACAGACGTGGGGGCAGGGGGGACATGCGCTTTAACAGTAAACTTAATTATGTTTAAACTAATGTATAAAAGATGCATATAAATACAAAGAAAGACATGCAAAAAGAAGAGAGAAATCAGATGACAATAACCGACCAATCGGCTGTTGACAATAAATAGCTAATGAGCTAATATGGGAAATAAAAGGGAAAATAACAAGAATGAACTGAATGACTTTGTGAATTCATTAAGTTTACATGTATGTTTTTTCATTGTTTTTACAGGAGCTGATTATAGATGCAACTCAGAAGCTTGTAAGAGTGGATCTTCCTTTTACCCTAACATGGAGGCCCTGATCGACAAAAGTTCAGTTTTTATGTTTTCGCTGGTGAATAATTAATATACCTGTACATAATGGTCCGCTGCCATATATTATTATGTAAAGTAAGTGCAGTAAATACACCTTCCCATAAATGTTCTTTTTCCTGAATGTCTCAGCCTTAATGAAAGTTTTTTACATTACTGTACTATTAAACCTTAAAGAATATTACAGATCAAATCGACTACAGGTGGAAATAATGCCAATATATCATGTGTTTTTAAAAATAAATAACTTTGAACAATAACTGTTTTGTGTTTTGATGTACCCACAATGCCACACAACAAGTGCTAGGAAGAGTACAAATTCGTTGAACATTCGTAGAACATCAACCTGCATATATTACTTTATTCTTGGCTAGCTAAATTTGACTTAATGCATTGTGTGTCTCTTTTTATGATAAGCAGGGTTCACCGTTCCTAATTTGAGTTATTGTCAAAAAATCAATTTAATAGCGTAGGAAAGAAATATTAACCTAATTTGTGTCCACAACACGCTACCTGCCGAGTGAGCAATTTTATGAAATTGTTTTGGCCCTTGTTTCACAACACAGAAAACATCAGTAGGCAGCCAACTGCTGCGCAAAATGAGTGAACAGGTGTTTATAATAAAATAACAAACAGCGAGAACTAATGGCCAGTGGAAGGAAAGGCATGCAACATCTCAAGAAGTCTGCTGTTGATAATTGGAAGTGCTTTGATTCAAGAGATGCATGATGCTGGGACCGATCCCTGCACATCAGGCACCAACAGAGCAGCAATGACTAAAGTGGAATTATTAAGTGCAGCTTAAGTTTTTAAGCACATTCGATGCCATTATCTAAGTGTGTGTGGGCACCTGTCCCATCCCACAGTTGCACACATGCCTGCATCTGTTTGTATGTGTGTGTGTGTGTGTGTGTGTGTGTGTGTGTGTGTGCGTGTGCGTGTGTGTGTGCGTGCGGGAGGGGACTTGGAGGTATGTGTGTGTGCGCGGGGGGTTGGGGGGTGGGGGGGCTGCCAGGAAGCAGACACTAATTATAGCTCTCACCTGCGGCGAGCTGTCTACCTGTGCTTTGTCTCGTCCCATTACTTCCCCATATAATGATACAGTCATCCATTATTCAACCTGCAGTAAATGTAATGATATCAATTTAGCCATGGGCACCTCAAATTGATTTCCATTGTAATCGCCACTCCACGGGTAGGAATGCAGGGAGGAGGGGTGGGTGGTGAGGGGGGTGCAGGGGGGGGGGTTACTGCTGAACGGTGGACGTAGGTGTGTGTCTCCCCGTGCTTCTCTGATTGTATCCAAAAATGTGTGGTTTCTGTTGATTCACTGCAGCCCCTGTCTTCAGGTAATATGTGATTTTTGAAGCAAAATGTTTTGACTTAGAAAACAAAACCGGCGACCCATGACTGCCAGCAGGACTAAGTGAGCAGATGACCTGACTGGGCCTTTTTCCAGGATTCATACTGTAGTCATTACACTGCCGCAGAAAGAGAGGAGAAAACTCTGAAACAATCAAAGCTTTTATCTGTTCTCCCACATCGCTCATTGTTTCTAGTTTTATCAATTATTATAGAAAAAAATAACAAAAAACTATATTACATCTCTAATATTACAAGAGAAAAGAAACTTCATTATGAATACCCCCTGACATTATCAAGTATAAGTTACCTTGACAGACAACACCATGTGGCAATCAAATCTGGCTTTCTTCTCACATCTGGTTATACTTGGATGTGTCTGGCTTGCACTTCTTTAGAAAAAAAAAACAACAACAACAACAAATCTATGCATGAAACAGTGAATCTTCTAGGGTAAGGGTTAGGGTTAAGACAAGTCTAAATATACCTCTGTTGTTAGAAGGTGACAACAGAAATAAAGGAAAGGCAAAATTGGTATACTTAGCTTACAAAAAGTTATGATATGTTTATATTTAGGGCATATACAACTATTTACAGGCTGCATGTGTTTTGAGTTCTTCAAAGTAATAGATTACATTAAAAATCTTCCTCTCTTCCCACACGGTGAAATAATGTGGCCCGACACTTTTCACAGAAAGCCTCATTTATATCTTATTGTCCGTAGATCAATGTGTTTTTCTCCGACTTTCTGAAAGAGAACCCATCTCAGCAGACAACATGCTTTTAAATGAGCTGCGGTAACAATGTGTCTTTGTTACCGGGGTGACTGACGGATACAAGTGTGTCACAGATGAAGGGGGAAACAAAAAGATAAAACAACACGAGAGACAGAGGGAAAACACTTTGACAACTTCAAAGACTGTCAGATGTGACGTGTGTGTGTGTGTGTGTGTGTGTGTGTGTGTGTGTGTGTGTGTGCGCGCATGTACATATGTACTCTATATGTATGTACTTTATGTGTTGCTGATGTACTTTTTTTGTACTTGTTAAGCAGGTTAGTGTGTGTGAGAACTTTGAGGGTGCTTTAAAAATAACCTGTACAAAGATTATGGTAATATTACTGTTATTAATTAGACTAATAAAGACTATATGTTTTTGTGGGGAAAATACTCCTGCACTCCAGTAAAAAATATTCTAAATTAGCCTCCTCACTCATGTATACCTAATAGCTCCCTTTCATTGTCATATATACGGGTAAGAATTAAATCACCCAAATACAGAACAGAAAAGAGGCCCTGTCTCATTTTTCACCATTTCTTTGTCACTCCTTCACACTCACGCACACACACACCTTTTCCTGTCATCCTGTCAGTTTCTGAGCACGGCCACTTTCGACAGCCCAATATCACCCTATTTGATCAGATCCTCACAACCAGTTTCACTATTTGACGCACACCCACACCCTCGCTAACACATGCACACGGGCACCCAGTGTAAAAAATCGAACCTGTTTGTCATGAGCCATTTCATGTGTTTGACACCACGCTTCGGCTGTGCAATTTTCCTTTCACCTCCACCAATCTGGCGCTCGTTTTAAGTCAGCCATGCGCACTGGAGAATTGCACACATCGGCCCACTGAGACCCAGCTATGCTAATTAGTGTTTCTGCACTGCGGTGAAGGAAGAATCGGTGGTTCCTGACCTGCAGTAGACCAAGAACTAAAGCAAAATTTCCCCCTAGTCCTTGGTTGTAAAGAAAAAAAATAAATATGAAAAAACCTCAGGAGTGGCAGTTCACAGAGAAATTCTCCCTCCTCTGACAAATGGGGGTGGAAAAACGAGCTATGGGTGAAAGAGGAAAAAAAAATGTATTCTGAGAAATCTTCTATAAAACTTGTTAACGTATTCTGATTCACATCTGCCATTTCTTGGCATTGTCGTCCGGGCCTTTCATTTCATCCTTATTTGTCAGCGTGCCCTTGGAGTAAACAGGATGTTTTCTTCCTTTGCCTCTTTCAGCGTATACATTCCTCTTTTGTTAAAAAAGTGACGTTGTAGATGAAGGTCTCCTACACAAACGTTAAGTTGATGACAGAAGCGCTACAAAGTTTTTGTTTGTATTCTTTCTTTGCTGGAGTTAAGTCACATAGAGATGGATGATATCGCGCATGGGCAGACCACGAGCAGGTTGTGGTAGTGGTGACATTAATAACCCAATACTACCCTACAGAAGTGTAATGAGTACTTATGTATACTTATATATTCTTAGATATTTTACAAAACAAAAGTGGTAGAACCCGTATCAAAAATACTCTACAATACTATTAAAAGTAAGAGTCTTGTATCCAAAACTTAAGTATTATGAGCAAAATATCCAGGGAGTATCAAAAGTAAAAACACGTTACTGGGCATAATGGTCCCTTTAATGGTCCTAAGCCATACCCATCAAAATATATAATTGAATCATATATTTTGTCAATAAAATCTGTTTCACTTTACTGAAGTACAATAACACTACTTCAGTAAATTAACTTCGTCATATCGCTCTAACTGACTATATGAAGTGAGATCAACAAAGATGAACCAGGCAGAGAAAATTTGCATCAAACAGTTAATTAAAAAGGCGTTGCTGGATCAGTGGAGGGGGACCTTTTCAGGGCAGAGGTGGATAAAGGTGTGTCAGTGGTGCAGATGACACCTGGTTTTCGTTCAGATCAGCGTCAAAAGGCAAAAGGGGGAGGGGTGGGATATAAATCTGCAGAGAGCACTAGACAGCCTTTTTATTTTAGAGTGAATGACTGTAATTAATAAACGCCATTAAAAGACATCTGTCGACACTCGCGCCACCCCTTCAGGTGGCATGGCAATCATAATTTGCGACAATCACCATCATCATCATGATCATCACTGTCATCACTCTTAAAATGTCTCGTTCAGGAAAAAGAAACACAACTTTGGCTCAAAGGAGTCACAAGACACAGGAAAGGGAAATTTCTTAACAAAAGCGTCACTAAACTTTGATTACCACTGAGGTTAGACAGGAATTTGAAGCCGACACATTCATATTGTGTAAAATTGATACATCATATTTGCTGTGATGTCCTCACTCTGTATGACTTGGCTACCTTTTAGCTGACTGACTTGTTTAAAGTGAGCTACTTGAAGGTGGAGTCCGCAATGGTGATATTTGTACTCAACAGACCAACACATACAATCCTTCCTTCGTTCCTCCTTCAGATCCTCTGCAGCACCAAAATTCATGGACTCGCAACCAAGACTTACAACTGACTAAAAGAAAAATATGGCACAATCCAGAGCTTCAATAACAAAAGTTTTATGTGTAGATGTGACTTTCAAAGGGAAGGAGTGCAAGATCTGCCATGGCAAGTAACAAATTGGCAAAGTAGCCTGATATATCTGATATTATTTCCATTTTACCATCATTGTGTGGCTTAGTTTCTTGTGGGTGAGGAGGAACATTGGCCTCAAGAAGCAGAGAAGGAGGCAGAGGTCAGAGTGCAAATGAGTTCTCTCTGTTGCTCATTGACTGAGGAGATAT
Organism: Terapon puta; assembly: GCA_028564955.1. Classification (NCBI taxonomy): domain Eukaryota; kingdom Metazoa; phylum Chordata; class Actinopteri; order Centrarchiformes; family Terapontidae; genus Terapon; species Terapon puta. The sequence goes on from JAOXYL010000059.1 coordinate 17,177,648, forward strand.
TTGCAGGATTTGACAAAAAAAAGTGTACTGGATTAGAATCGCTGACTGCACCTTTACATTTCCAATGATTAACACTGATATTGTGCAGCTTGTAATTCTGGCTGGTGGGTGAACAAGATACCAACTGTTTCTGTTTGCTTTAAAATTACTTACCAACCAATTACACACAACGCTCACAGTGAGCCTTAGGTGGAGTCAGATGAACAAAATGACGGATCAGACGTTTTCATGTTCTGCCTCACAGCAGAGCGAGGCGAAACCGCAAGACTACTTATGAGTCAGTGCAAAGTGAGATTTTTTTTTCTAGATAGAGCATTGAGGGGAAAAAAAAGACATTTCTCTCTAGCAGACAGCAGATTGTGGATTAAGCACCAAAAGATGGCCACACGCACACATCTTCACAAACCACATCAATGGCACAACGGCACACCCACGCACTTACACACTCGCACAAACATTCCTTACAAATCAAATCAAAAACGGGGCACGCACGGAGGAAGAGCGATTTGCCAATTGGCCAGACCATCCAGGCAGAAAAGGATTTAAATATCACTGGAAATGGGGCCAGTGTGATTGCATCACTTCCGGTTCAGTAGAGCTAGTCAAATGCCTCTGGTGGCCAAGTAATTCAATACTCCAGATAATTTGAATAATGTTACAAATCGCCCTGCACACAGGATCACCAGCAAATTGAAGATTCAAATCAAGTTCGCTCGGTGGTGTCGTCCAGGGTACGTGCAGTTATGCTAAATAGATGCTGCCCTCGAGTGTTTAGACTGCACCAAATCATCAACCCAATTATATACAAAAATATATTAAGGGTCAAACTTACCACCCTTAACTCATGAATTACAATTTTGTGACTGAGCTTGCCTCATCTGAATATGAGAGGGAACATGCGACAGCTGCTCCCTGTAGCTGTCAGCTGATAAAATGGGGACAAGAAAAAAAAGACGAGCAGTAAACGAATGAATAATCCCCGCTCATTATGTGCATGTGGAGGGCGGTGAGAGCTGGTTGAATTTGGGATTGCCTCCCCTTTTTTTCCCTTTACATCACCACAGCAGAAACAATGTTACCGAAATACATCCATATCGAGCCTCACTGTAGATTACAATCACCCCCCAGAAAATGACGCGCACATGATTCACTCACACACTTCACACACTTGTGTGGGCTCAAGCTAATGAATGTTTGTGGGAAATTCATGTTACATTTTCGGCATGAGTCAAGGAGTGCAGCATCGACTGACAGTTGTGATGCATGCTAGTAATCGCAAAGCTTAAAGGGGAGAGTGTTTTATTCAGTTTGTGGATAAATGTTGCCATGGCAACACACAAACACCAACTGACATTTGTAAAAGGACACTCTGGGATTGCACTCCTCATTTCTATGGTCACACATACAATGTACATGTGCTGGTGAATACCAAGTGAGCAATTTATACTGCAGTTACAGGTTATATATTGAAGTGTAAAGATGGAACAGTGTTCCCTCAACATGTTACTCAACTAGAGATAGTAAGTTTTAAGAAGGAAGTGAGGTTCAAAGTTTAACAACTCCATTTGTTAGGATGAGTGAAAAGGAAGAGAATGATGTTATAGATATAGATAGTATAAAAGTTATAAAGGTTCATCATATTCTAAACCAAAGTTTTGTTCCTAAAAGGCCTACAAGCTCATCGGCGACTATGTAATAACACATTAACAATATTCTAGTTGATATATTGTAATTAAAGTAAAATAAGATAATGCACATTATTGAGAATGGCCCTTTTACCTGTCACCAAACAGCAAGCCTGGTTCAGGAAGGTTTGGCTTCAGGTGGACTATGGCAAAACAAATTTAAAATGAAAGTAGTAATGGGTTGGCTTATAACAATAAGCCAACCTATTATAAAAGTACCCAGTGATACCCATGTTCACAAACTGTTTGGCTACAATGCATCACTGTAAATTAACATTCAGAATGTCATACAATTTGTAGATACCATGGAGGAACAACGCACAATTTGACCATACAACTGGGCTGTGTAGCATCCAGCCCCTTGGATGCACCGTTGCAGTTGTGCCTGCTTTGACAGCCGAGAGCACAGATGGATTGAGGCCATATTTGGCCCCTAACTCGACCCTGACTGTGGCTCTAGGATGGCTAAACTGAGCATAAAAATATGTGCACAAATAACCCACAGATCGCCTCTCTGACTGGTTAGAGTCCCTCAGTAAAACTCTGTCCATTTTCAGAAGTGACTGTTTTGCTTGCGTTCATCTTTCAGAGGTGAAATCCTGAAACCGCACCGGATTTCACCTTAAGAGCTTTCATATGTCCATTCCACCAAAAATATCCACAATTGAAGAGTGGTTACTCGCGGTAAAATCTTTAAAAGTTATCTAACCAACAGGTTATCTTAACTTGTGCCCTGACAAGCACCTGGCTCTCTGAACTTCTCTGGGCGCTGCTCAAAGTAATCATCAGCATTTTAAGTGGGTCTAACTTTAGCTGGCCCAGGTGAGGAGCCAACAGACAACAACAACTTGTGGGGATTTCCAGTGTTGTGTGGTACTCTTTAACCAGTTGTGGGAAGAAACAAACCTTTTAAATTATTCAGTGAAAATATGTGTTAAATACTCCTTGTCCATTGGAAATAACATTATCATCAGCGGTTATATTGTTTTTCTTGCTGGACTGCTCTGAGAACTGAAGCAGCAGTCTCACTTTTAATTAAACCACTTGAGGAGACAACAATTTGTTATGGATTTCCAGCATTATGCAGTATTCACCCACAATATCAAGCAGAACCTTGATGCTACATTAAGTGCAATATGTTCTCCATTCATTTTGGTTTATGCAATCAAACTTTTACCACGATTACAATTACGTATATGGTTATTGAACTATTTTAAACAAATGTTAGCCTATTTAAAACTCTGAACACTTTCCTTAAAACTAGACTTTTTTTCCCTCTTTTTTGTAAATATGAGGTTTCTTGCGCACAGCTGATGATAGCAAATTTGAGAGTTCCCCCAGAAGGACAGATTACCATCACAGAACAATACAGCCGATGATGACAAATTGAGAGTGATCACTCAGAGTGGATAGGGGAAGATGAGAAATGAGAGTAGAAAGCAAGAGAGGGAAGATGAGAGATGGGGAGCACTGACATGGTGAGGGAGTGGGTCAGGGAGAATAAAGGATGGTGGATGAGAGTCAGGAATATACTGAGTGGGAGGGATGGATGGAGGGAAACTGAGAGGAGGGGAGCGTCCTCTTGGTAGAATAGTTCTGATTGAGGTCAGTTTTCCCACCAGATGAGACTCCACTTTAATCACCCTCTGTCGGTCTCATCACCATGGAGGGGCTGGCCTCATCAGGGAGAGAGGAGAGACAGTGCTTGGAGAGAGAGCGGGAGAGAGAGACATATCGACGGGAGAAAGAAAAATTACAAAGAGAGAGAGAAAGAGGGAGACATCGAAAATGTGAGCTGGATGTGCTGATCACATCCACGATGAGAGAAATGGGAAGGGAAGGACAAAGTGAGAGAGGGTGCAAGAGGAAAGAAACACATGTGCGGCGTGAGAAACAACGCTGGACCAAAACAGAGAAGGAAGGGGCACACAGAATATGAAACACAGTGAGAAGAGTGAGAAAAAAGTCTTAAACTAGCTGACTAACACAGCTGCATCATTACAAATAACCAAGGCATCCAAGTGAATGAAAAGAGAAATACAGAAAGTGTTACAGAGAACTGGAGAGGGAAAAGCTGTATACTTCGTATTTACAAAGAGGAAAGATCAAGAGAAACAGAAAAAGAGAGAGACCAGCGGGGAGGAAAACTGCGAGGAAGAGGCTAACTGACTGAGGGAGACTGTTTGAGTTCAAACCCAAACTCTACAGTCTTCTATTGACCCCCCACCCCCGTCTCATTAACGGTATGTTTGCAGAAATCTTTCCTCATCAAAGTGTTGTACTTATATGAACCCCATAAGGCTCACGGTTGCAAAATCACAGCACCACTTGCATTTCACTTGAATGTTTAATGTACTATATACTATATATTATGCCCTGCAGTTAAAGTCAACTTTCACCTCATCCATTAAGCATTGATGATAACACTGCTACAGTTTTTTTACATGAAAAATGTGCTCTTACTTTTTATAATCAGTACATATTACAGTTAATACATTTCTATTTTTCTTAAAACTGCACAAATGAAAAATTCTGCAAATTTTTCTCCCCATAAAATGGCTACATGTAATGTGGAAAGTGTCAAAACCACAGCAAATTAATACCCAACTCTGAGGTTTCCATCGGTTCCCTCAAAGTATTTTAATGTCTTTCAGCTCATTGTTTTGGTTGAAGGCCGCAGCTTACCTGGTTTGGTTTGCTGTCACTGCTCCAATCATTTTGTTTCAGGCAAAGCAGCTCCAATAAGCCCATTGAGCACGGTGAGAAACCAGCTGGTCAAACAAAGTAAACAATTAAAGAGCGAAAGCTTACCTTCATTGTTAGCAGAGACCAAAACAGAGCTAAAAACTCAACACTGAGATCTGCCTTATGTGCACACAGGTCTGCAGGTCTGCATCCTCCAAACATCTTCCACCACTGTTTGACCTAATGTACATTAAAATAAAGGCATCATTCCATCCAGCTCGTGTCATTCTGTTGCTTTATTCCATCCACCTCACCATATTCTAATTCTCCCCATTATTCTAGCTCCAACCTCTATCTCATTAACTTCCCCTCCCCCCCGTTATTCTCATCAGGTGACCTCCCCCGCCCACATCCTCACCTGCTTCCCATTTTATCCTCACGTCTAGCAGCAGACTCACCAGCTCATCAC
>JAOXYL010000059.1:17200440-17212729 GCA_028564955.1 Terapon puta
ATATATATATATATATATATATATACATATATATACATATATATATATATATATATATATATATATATATATATATACACATACATACATACATATATATATACACATATATCTCCGTTTCCAGTTCTCTCTCAGTCCCACATCGCACGATTCCTGCACACACAGACACACATTCAAGCACACGCAAACCAACTGATCACACACACACAACGTCTCAAGAGCTGGATGCCAACAGACCGTCGGCAACTGCTCTTGTTTACGCTGGAGATGAATGAGACAGATCGTTGCTCAACTTGCCTAAATAGCTCCCCCAAATACACAGACAGGTGGTGTGTATGTGTCTGTTGTTGCCTGTGTGTGTTCGGGGATGGTTTGCATCCTCATGCGTGCAGTGGGTGCTCGCAGAGAGCGTGCGGTCGCGTGTATGTTTCAAAGACCACATGGCAGGCGGCACCATTTTGTTGTTTGTTTCTCACTCCAACCCCTCTCGACCCCTCTCTCCTTCCACCTCCTCTTCCCCTCTCCCCCTCTTCCCTTTTTCCCACCTTCTCCAGTCTCTCTGAGGAAGTGTGATTCTTAATTTGAGAACAAAACTTGAGGTATGCAATTTCCTGAAGGAGCATGTCAAACATTCACTCTGCGTAAAACTGTAAAGCTGCCCCCAGTCCAATCACTTTAATTGCAAATGGTTGGTTGAAATTGCGAAGGTGCTGATATGCAGAAAATGCTGCTGCTCATTTGGAGTCTGGTGAGGAAGGCAGAGTAAATGTCCGGAAGTATATAAAGATATTAGCTACGGAAGCATGGTAAAAAAAAAAAATATTATAAATGGACACTAAAATAAATGGTGAGTGAGGATAGACTGTTGCTAAGAAGACCAACACAAGCTGAAACCAAGAGATTTGCAGAGGATCTGGAAAAAAAAAGACAGCAAGATGTGAAATGAAGGCAAAAGCTGCATTTAACAACAGATCAATATGGTTTACCACCAGAGACTTAACCCCAATAAGGGGAAAAGTTAAAGTATAATTTTCAGAGTCACATCTAATAGATCTGCTGGGAATCAATACACTTGACTTGGGGGGAAAAATGCAGCCTAAAAGGAAGAGCAGTCGCATTTGTAAATGCACACCCATGACAACCTGTGACGTAATATTTCACATATCCCTGTTGTGGACTTTATTATCGCCAACTGGCCAAGCATGCTTGCCTGATCATATGCGATTTTTTTGTTGTTGTTGCTTTTTTAAACTGGAAAATATCTGCTTTAAATGTACATGTGCATTAAGCTCAATATTTCTGTTTCTCATGTATTTAAATGATATGGCCAAATACTGGGAACACCTTTCAGTATTAAACAATGCAATATAATCCCACCCAAAGTGAATACGAAAGGCTTCATAAAAATAGTTTAAAGCTGCTGCATTTGATTCTGCACGTGTACCAATTAACTGGTCATAACCAAGTGTCAACTAAAATTTGAGATTAAATTCTGTGGCTGAAGGGGAGTCAGTACAGAGGTCTAAGAGCAAGGTAAACATTGTCCCCATTTTTTGGATCTTTTTGAATACCTTGCAAAATAATTCTGTGCCAAATGTTGGTGAGATATTCCATAAATTAGACCAGTACTAGGGGTATAATTTAGGAATGTCTTAGGAATATGATGGGCAACTTTTAAACAGGAGTTTAGACAATTATTCAAGATCAGACCCAGACATACATGGCTGGGTCAAAAGCAATGCAGGAGGATGGAGGAGTGATAGAATTAAAGAGGAATTGGAACATCCCAAAATGATCCAGTGCTGATTTCAGGGTACTTTTTATATTCTTTGAAAACACAGTTCAAAGTTGAGGTGGATCACTAAAAAATGCAGGAGTTGCCTACTTCTAATCTTTGTTGCATTGGAAGAGTGTGTGAACACCACATTTACAACCATGACTGGATAGTACAGATGTTTGCAACAATATAGCTTTCTGTTTTTGTACAGTTGCTCTAGCATCACTTATTTACAACAGCACAGTATATATGGTATCTGTGAGATGTTCCAACCCTAAAATAATGAATTGTCTACAGTATAATTTTAAGCCATCAACTACAATATCTAAAATAAGAGTATGTCTCGATCACTTTTCAATAGATCTCAATTTCTAATCCAGTTTTGAAATAGAATCTGAAGTCTCCCTAAGAAACATTCTGAAATCAGCCATTAGTTAGAGGGCAAAAGTTTGTAAGTTTGGGAATCCCAGAATTTATGTGTCATCCTGGAGGTCTTGCTGTGTTTTCTTTTCAAGAGAGGATAATATATTATATGACTTGACAGTTTTCATCTTTTTCAAACATAGCATCTAGCTCCACCTTCCTTAGGTAGTTGCCAGATGACTTGATGGACAGCTACACCAACACCCCTACACCCGCCCACACAAGACAAATGATCCTTTTTAAAGTCTTAGATGCATTTTACAAAATGTTTACTTTTAGCAATTATGAGCCCAAATAAATCAACAAAAGAAATTATTCTTCTGAAAACTTCTCCATTGATTGGCATTTGAAACGCACTAGGGAAAAATCAATGGACATGTAGCCTTTGTTTGTAATTGTTTGACTCTGGGGAACAAAGTTACTAGTTGACGTACTTTGCCATCTTTAATGCAGTCTAAAGTGTCCAACCTTTGTCCGAGAGTTCTGGTAAAGGTGTATTTTGTAGCTATATGGGCTAAAATGTGCTTACCTCCACCAGCGATCCATATTAAAATAGCTTCAAACAGCCTTGTCGTATTCAAATATGGAATATGAATTTAAAACAGGGTGACTGTTGAAAAAAGACTTTTAGTCTTATCATCATCAATCCACATTTGTGTAACCACCTATACAGCAGCAGCACTCAAACTCATACCAACATAACACTGTTTCAAAACTAAGTTGACTCAACTGCATTTAGAGCACATCCACAGGGTAAACATGGATATTGTGCATGTCTGTGTATATGAGTGAATGTCATTACTGTACCATATTTGTTAATAAGTAAGTGCAAGTTGTGTGTGTGTGTGTGTGTGTGTGTGTGTGTGTGTGTGTGTGTATGTGTGTACGTGCGTGCGCGACCCTGGAAGGAGCAGAAAGCAGGTCGCATTCCTGGCTGTCAGTCCTTGTTTTTCGGCATCGTTCCTATCCATGAAATATTTACACCAATTACAATGAGACCTCATCAACTATTTACAGCAAACCTGCGCACACCTCAGAGTGCTGTGACTTGCGATGTTAAACGAATACGTGTAGGAATACTGAATCATCCTTTTCAGGCCATCAATAATGCAGTCACTTTTCTATCAAACAATGCTGGAGGATTGCAATTTTAAATGTGTCAAAAAGGTGCCCTTAAGGTAGTAGACGCACATTTTACCTTCAGACAGTCAGACTCCCAGCTGCTCCGAGTCAGTTTCGAAGCTTGTGTGCTTATTCTGTTGAATATCTTGTCTAGGGTTGCAGAAATGAAATCGAGACTACTGCTATGCTCTTATTTTCCAAAACTAGTGGACCTGGTTCTCAAGACACTGTGACTGCGAGAGCCCACCCTACATGAATGTCCTTGAGCAAGACTGTTAGCTGCTCTGAAACCAAATCTTACATTTGACCTCCACTTAGTCTGGTATCAGACTGTGAAAATTCGTCACTGAACTAAACTATGTGAATGCTGATTTGCCCACATGTGTGTCTGCCCCGCGCTGCAGTGGCGGCTTGCTCGAGGTGTACGTCCTCGCCCCTCACCCAACGCATGCTGGGATCAATTCCAGCCTACGACAACCCTGATTAGGGTAAGAGGACATGTAAAGTGGTTAGATAATACACAACATAAATGAACACGACTTGAAGTGCACCACAGACTGCTGTGAGAATGAAAAGTGTGCCAGCATCGCAAAGATAGAGAAAGACAGACAAAGGCAACGACTCGATTTTCTTCAGCTCTCATTCCGTGGTTAGATAGAGAAAAAAAAAAAAAACACTCAAGCCGTTTTCAGCTCCTTCCAATACTTTCAGAGTTCCGTGCTCTTTTCCAAAGAGTCAGGGAGTTTTATATGCTCCTTCTGGCAAAATGATACAAATTATTCGACAACTACAGCAGTGGCGTCTTTTTAAGCTGCAATGAAAACTAGGCCGTAGGCAGAAACAGAAAGACAGATAAGGACTGAAATGGAGAGGGAAATCAGGTGGAGCGGCAGACAGAGAGACAGGCGGAGGGGAGGGGGCGCGAGTGATAGACTGACGGCAGAAAAAATGACAAAGTTAGAGGGAAGAGAGAGCAAGGAAGCGGGGACGACGTGTGTGACAGAAAAGACTGGCACTATTACAGGGAGAGAGTAAGTGACAGCGCTATAGAGCAGTTACTTGAGTATAGTGTAAGGTGGCAATGTTATTAAGCACTCCTTGTTTCTATTAACTGTAATAGAGCTCGGTGTGGCCTGCTTCCCACCTCAGCCATTCGGCTATTCCAGTAAATATTGCAGCTGCATGCACACACTCACAAAACCAAAGCAGGGGTAATTGAACAGGTACACATCCCACATAGGAGGCATAAAAATAAAATCATTTTAAATCTAGCACACGCAGGCTGATGTGTCTGCAAGCACGGCTGCAGATCCAAATATTGTCCGGCTAAAGATACCCTCAGTCACATCCAGGCAAACACGCCCGAGCCTGTGTGTTCACACCCATTATGGCAGACAAACATCTTCATTCAGATGCCGCCCCGATCTTTGACACGCAGCTGCACCCCAGCTGGGCAGTGAGCTGTTGTATGTGTCCATCTGCGGTGAACATTTATGACAGATGGGAGACACTTTGAAGAGCCGTCGGCCATTACGCTTCCCAAAGGAGCAACTACCTGGAACGACAAATCACTCCTCTGTTCATTTCTCCGCCTCCTCCCCTTTTTTTTTCTTCCCCTTCCTCCTCCACAGGCTTCCGACTCAGCAGGGGAGAGATTTAACATGACACACCGCTGTAAATGACATAACCGTCAGCCGCATGAGAAGAAAGGAGAACTGGAAGAAGGGCAGATGAGAGAAGGGAACTTGCAGAGGGGATTTAGATGTATTGGCAGATGAGAGAGACATTGGCAAACTATACGAGAGAGAGTCAGACACCCAGCCAAAGATATGTACTGCGGATATGCATTATCCATGATGTGAGAAGACTGGGCACAGCTTTTGAAAAGCTGGCAGAGGCAGAGAGGGGGACAGACACCAGTGAATGAAGAATGTAAAGAAAGATGTAAAAGAAGAAGGGAGCGGTAAAAAAAGAAAAGAAAAGAGACAGCTGATTACAATCCCTGTAATTGGGCCTAAATAAAAAAGTTGGCAGTTTGCGTTCTGTGTGTTTGATGACATACTGTAGTGAGTACGAACAGTGCCCTCCTCACAACAAGAGTCAATGAAGCTTCCCTTTCTAAATCAAGGTTTAAAAAAAAACTGCTTCAAATGGAGTCAAGTGGCGATCAAATCCAGCAGCACAATTTTATGGTCAGAACTTACTGTAACTGCACCGCCTGTGTGGCTTTCAAAGTGAATTACATTGGAAAAAAATACAATCAATCCCATTCTTGATCTTGGAAACTGGATATGATATGCTTGGCAGATTGTTAATGTTTTTCAGTTTGACTGTCTCCTACTTAAATTGCGGACCCGTGGATATAAGGACTAATATGCCAGATGTTCTATATGTTATAATATGTTATGCTAGGAGTGAATAATGGGAGGCCCCTCACTCAGAAGGATATTTGAGATGAGTGATATCTCAGAAAGAACGTCTTTTGTTTTTTTGTTCTTCTAGGTGTCCCCGATATGAACTTGATGGCATTTGAAACAGTCCTATAAATGGTTTGAACAAACATACACATGGTCTCGTGCTATGCAGCTTATGAATACATAAAGAGTCTTGAATGCAACTTGGTGTCATCTCTTCATTTCAAACCACCACAGAAAAAAACATCCCAATACAGATGGAAATAATAATAATAAAAACAAGGAAATTATTGAAATGGTTAAACTGCACCTTTATGGAAAGTAAAGTAAAGTTTGGAAGCATGGAAAGTTTAATGTTTTAAGTTATTCATATTGTGACATTTTCAAAATGATAAACGTGAAAAAGTGAGGTTTTCTCCTCTATCTTTAGACTTTCACCTGAACTTTCTAATCTAGATTATTTATATTCTAGTCTATATTTTATTTTATTTTATTGTCTTATATCTATTTTTCGCTTGTGTGGATTCTCTTTCTCAGTATTTTTGTGCATTGCTCATGGGAGCCTTTGACAAAAGAATTTCATTGGCAGTGACAGCTCCATGTAATTGTTGCGCTCGTGAATCTAGATTTTAAATATTCAGTGAGTTAGAGGCTATAAGTCAGTAAGATGCCGTCGCACGATCGAAATATTAAAATATGGGACAAAAAACAAAACTGCACGCAATTAATGATACAGTGTGGTGTGTATGGTGGGGTCATTAAAGGTCATGGTAATCATTTCAGTGGGCCTTTCCAATGGCCCTATTATTGGGTTTAAAAAAAAAAAAAAAACGGGCAAATTTCAGATCATTGATTAGATTGGTGATGAGAATAAGAATTAAGTGGTGCATGGGTTAACAATAAGCAAATCAATTCAAAGCCTTCACAGGGCAAGCGATTCCGAAAGAGTTTGCGTGTGCGGGTGTAATGATGTGAGGGCATGTGACAGGGAGAAAGCAATGGTTGAGAGGTGAAGATGGCCAAAGTGACAGAGACAGATAGAGATTTCAAAAGGCTACCGTCTCTTATCAGCAAAGGTCACTCAAGCAATTACGTGACACATTGATTTATATCCCCCGAGGCAAACACTCCGACAGAAGCAAGCCCAACACACAAACACGAACAGGCTCAAATACACACACAGGCACCTGGTATCAATCTGCCTCTCGCCCCTAATTATTATTGTTTTCTGCGGAAGTCTTGTGGTTGGCTGAGATCATTAAGGTCTTGGCCACTGGGATGGGGCTGTTTTTAGTATCTCCACTAGCTCTTTCCCACATCTTGACAAGCCAGTCCATTCATTACATAAAACACCCGTCAGTCATTCCTCGCAGACGGCAGCTCCCCCCGTTTCCCCTTTGTTTATTGAATGTGTAAGTTTAACAGAAAGACTGTTGGCTCTTCCTCTTGGTCATATAGGAAATTCATTTGCATGCATGTCCAGAAACTCTAGTTCCAGATGTTCAAGGTGCGTTATTGAGGGTTGAGAAGATCAGATGTGCTCGCTGAAATTGATAGAGGGAATTTTCTTTTGCATTCAACTTGCCTTGGAATGCATTGCTCCTGTTGTTGAAATGAAGGGAACACAACATCAAGAGATTCTGATGCCCAATTAATGTGCTGTAGTGTGCCTTGGGAATCTTATTCTCAAGTCTGAATTCACAAAAAAAAGAGAGCGCTTTTGGTCGGAAAGAGAACCAAAATATTCAGTGTAATTGGAGACCTTTGATCCATGTTGCTTATCAAATATGTAATTAACATTTTGGTCATTAATTTAAGAGAGTTAAGCGGCTAGCTGCGATACAATTTACAATTTGTGTACATATTACTGAGAACCAAGCAAGATCAACAGAGGAGTGTCAGCCTTGTAAGATCAGGGACTGGATTCATCAAGCAACTCGGAATCCCACATTACCCAGGAGGAAAACAGGAAAAGAGATGTAGTCAAAAGGAAAAATGATATCCTTCCAGAATTACATTTCATCATTTTATTCAGTACGAAAGCCTTGGACAAGTTTGAAAGTCCAAACCTTGTCCTCCTGTACTATTAGCTCCATATGGCACCGCAGCGCAAAACACCAAGTTCCTTCTCCCTGATTCAATCAAGCCATTTTCGGCCACATTTCTCTGCCACCATCCCAAGGGCAAAATGTGTGTACTCACCAGGAGGCAAAATAATTCTACTCCTCCAGCAAGCCAAAACTAGTCTCCTGGATGAATGTGCACAGACACACACTCTGCACACTAAACAGCATGTGTGTGTGTTCGCATGCATACGCACGCCAGCCGCATGGTTTATTAAACATTGCTGTCTCCTGCCGTGAGCCCTGGTTTCCCAGGGCGTCTGTTCATCTTGGCACTCGACGCACAACTAGCACACCTGAGACTTTAGAAAAACACACATAAGTCAACTTACATTGGATACCATTAAAGCACATAAACACGCAGCTTGAGCCTATTTAAATTAATGATGAGTAAATGCATATACTATAATAGGACACGTTCAAAAAGTCACGCCCCCACAAGTTCTGATCCCACACACACACACACGCACACACACCACACACACACACACACACACAAGGTGACAATGACAGTATTTTATATGACATAATTACCTGAGGCAGTGTTAAATAATTATTGGACCCTTGCATGGATTTAATTGACTTCAACTGATTCATTAGTTGAAAACAATGGACAACTAATTGAATTTAAGCTCCAAATGCAAATAGGTAAAAAAGCAATAAATGTCCATACTAAGCCACTCCTGCACACCCACACTAACAAAAGCACACACACACACACATACACACACACACTGACTGCAGCATAGAAAGAGGCTACATTCACAGTGAAAGAGCAGCTGTTTTAAACAAAATGCAGCACTTTCAAAAACAGATAGATATTTCACTAATGATGCTGACTCATCAACATCATGCTGTACAACACACTGCAGGCCACATTCATGTGCAGGGGAGTGCAGGTCAAATTCACGCTGGACATTTTCTTGAATTTGCTCTTATGATCTAAAGTTGTTGCCTGATGTTCTTTGGCGTTCGGCCAACACCCCGGAACTCCCTCCAGGCACATTCTGAAGTACAGGAAAGCCCGGCAGGTACCATGCAGCGGGTGGTGGGATTTGTTTGAGATCACCAAGACCAGACAATAAATAATAAAGTCCAAATGTGCCACAGAAAGACTCATGAGTGAAAAGAGGAACATTCGGCAAAAGTATCACAGCCGTTCAGCTCCTTCTGAGAAAAAATGTCAAAACTGAGTTCACTCCTGCTTATGTTGCGACAGACGTAATTAAAAGGAAGAAGAAGAAGAAGAAAGCATGAAGCAATGACATAAGCTGACAGAGGGTCAGACGGAACTGACAAAGATGTAGTGGTGTCTGGATGGTGTAAATGCTGTTGATACACGGCGGTAATGCATTCAGATCCACAGTGTAAATGTTTTAACAAAGTAGTGTGAGTGGTCGTCTATAGTGATTTCACAGTTCATTGAACACTAAGTTTAAGTTTAATGAACAGAAAACCACAACTTTCCTTCCCCTCTTGTTGCCTGTGTTCATTTCACATTTCACTGCTTTTTCCTTCCTAAGGATCAGCTTTTCGTTATTTAATTATTTATTTTCTTGTCTTTTCTTTATTTATTTTCCTCTTATTTATTCAATCATTCTAACGCAACTATTTCAGTGCAAGCCATATAATTTTCTAGCACATTAATGTGAAGCTCTCTGTCCATGCCAGTGGCTAGAGTAATATTTTCTGCCAGAACTGACCTTCCTCCATCCATCCACCACGTCAACAGTGCACTGCACATAGTGTGGTATTTCCCTCAATGTAAACCACTCCAAAGTCACACAGACATTTGTTACATATTTTCAACAAGTAAACAAAAATTCATGGGGGAAAAAGTTTTATTTTGAAAAAAGCTGAAGTTTCAAAGAAACAGATTTTCTACAAATGAAATGGACATAATCAGAGCACCCTTACACACAGCAGACTCACAGCTTACAGCATGTTGACTTAATTTTATGAAACCAGAACCAGGCTGCTATGAAAAAAACCTCATACATGTTTGTGCACACCAGCTCAGTGGTTATGAGATTTTAATAACTTATGCAATGCAAATCAACAAGATTTTTGGAGACAGTGAACACGTTTGGATCATTTGGAGCTGCTCAGGCGTCTCCCTGCAATGTAAAGTCTGGGCAGGTTGCCCAGGCACAAGAATGACTGAACTTTGATTGTGAAACACACCGACTGAGCTCAGCGTTCTACAGCAAAAGGCAATATATATGCACATACAGTACACACAAATGAACACCCAAAAATGTCCTGCAAATATCCAATAAACAAGGAACACTGACAATATGTTTGCCATACAGCTAATCTGCGTGAAAACAATTGATGTTTTGAAAATATGGCTTACAATACTTTGGTTTTCCTCATTTGCAATTCTGCTCTCTGCTAGTTAATTTCTGCTGCAGGTCTGAGAAACACATCAAATCTGTCCATGGAATTGGATTCTAAGTTCAATTTGCTCTGTAGAATTACTGTTTGCCATCTCAGCTTGGTGGCATTCCTTCCATTCCCGTACACCCCCCTCCCCTCTCTTGATTGTGTTGTAATAGAGTTGTCAGAGGGGAGAGTGGGGTTTGGTGGTAAAGTCCTCGGTACACACTGCACTACTGTCTGGTAAACTTGAGGGGGAAATGTAAATCTGTGGTAATACTTTTGAACATGACTTCCCCATTGCCATTTGGCAGAGTAAAAAAAGAATGCTTTGTAGCCTTTAATAAATATTGGACAATTGTAATGAATTCCTTCAGAGATTACTTCCTAGTTGCATCATTTTTTTCCCCCTCTGAATGAGACAAACAAGATGGCATCAGATTATGATAACACAGCCAGTATGGAAACAAAATAAATACTTAAAACATGATGTAATAAATGGAGTAGCCTTATCAATAACAGACAATAGATAATATATATTCACATAAATACATGTCTATCTGTTGTACAAGTGTGAAAGTGTGTCTGCATATGTAAAGCAGTGTTAGTATATGATCTGTGGAGTGGAATAATTGATATTACATGATTAACTCATGTAATTGGTCTGCCTGTCATTGTTGATTGCTGCACCAGGAGACAGCTAAGTTTGATTGGCCTCCCTGTGCGAGCAACATCCTCTCGCTAGGTGTGTGTGTGCGTGTATGTGTGTGCGCGCGTGCTCGAGACTATGTGAGTGTGCGAGCAGCAATAACCAGTAACATCGCTTTGCAGTAATATATATTCAGATGCAATGTGAAATATGAGAGGGAAATAAATCATATTTGATATATCCATCATAACCAGGAATTGACTAAATAAGAGAGGAGGAAGGCAGCGTGATGCATGGATGAGCGAGGACCTTTTTCATTTTATTTTCTCCGCTGTAATTCTCATTGCTCGACTTCTTTATGGACATTTCACTGACAGCTCAAGCCATCGTGAGGCCATGCATCAAATGAGGGATCCACTTTTCAATAAAGCCGAATCAATGTTCACTTGAGTATGAATTCGAAGAAGTGAGTTTATTGAAAAGCACTGGCACATACAGTAAACTTCTTTCACATAATGCAAGAGAAACTGGGCAAATAACAGACCATAATGGAAAAAGTGTGAGGAATTTGGGATTTGGGCTTTTAGGGAAGCCAACTGGGGAACAAACTGACAGCTGTATAATGTAGCTGAATTCACAAAAAAAAATATTTATGGTATCCTCACAAAAGTGTTTACTACAAATAATTTAATAAGCACTAAATTCATTTCTGGATGATGGTATTTGAGAAGCAGAAATTAATTCTTAGTTTAGTATCATAACTGTGATGCACAAAGGCTACAGATCCACGTGGCTACTTTAAAATGCCTTAAAAAACAAAACATCAATAGACTAACAAATAACTTTGTTGGTTATAAAATATTCAGTCCTTTAGCTCTAAAAATAATTGAGAACAGATCAGTGCATGATTTGGCCCAATGCCAACATTTGGTGCTCAGTGTTCAGGAAAAAGTATGTGTGAAGGTCGAGGTTATAGGCACTATATAAATATGAATAATAATATTTGCTGTGTGTCATTTGGGCAAAAAGACTGTAACAACAATTAATCCACAGCTCAAGTTCAGCCAGAGAACTTGCCTGAAAGGGATCAGATCTATCTAGATGTGTACAATGGCATGTTAACTTAGCTCAAGCTTATTTAAACTTGATTTCTGAGAGGGCGGGGTTTGAAGGGTGAAATGATTTATCAAAATAATCCTAGCTTTACCAGAATAATTGGAACGTGTGGAACAACTCTAAGAAGTCAATGATAGCGTGTCCGAGCGTCCTATTGGTCAATCTCACCTAACAGCCCGGTCGTTATCATGTGTGAGGAGACTTTCATAATTTCCAGAGCTCCAGTGTTTTGAAGCATTGCAACACTACTGAAAACTGCTGGCTTATGTAAAAGCATTTTGTGTCA